>QFEL01012803.1:0-10756 GCA_003316195.1 Neoboletus brunneissimus
GTTTCACACACTTAACAGAGGCTAGGATTGTAATAATATATACCCTATTTTTCACTTTTTAACTTAACACTTCAAAACATACACTTTATCTTCAACTTCACTCAATGCGTGCACGTGACCATGGGAACACACATGTGACTAGGTCTAGACCTATGACATCACCAACACATGTTATTAATTTCTGCTCTTCTCTCATGTGTTGCTTCTTTCATTACTCATATCTCTCATGTTAGTCATTCATCTTACTCATCATTCCCATGCCAAGCATGGTCCATGCCATACTCTGTAATGTATATAAAAGTAGACACTCTGTGACTGGAATCCCCAGTCTAATCCACTTCGTTCTTGATCTTCAGGGAGTTACTAGTGGACTCGAGCATGTCTCTTGTCTTGTGGCTCTTATTGGGATTCTAACAAGTTCCGAGTGTGCACTTGACTATCTTCCATCTCGTCTCTTTTCTATACCACTTGAAGGTTTAGTGTTACCCTTAGTCAGTCACGGCCAGTGTTCTAGACCTCATCCTTGAGGATCATAACAAGGATGAATTGTAACAGAAGGAGGATTGGTAGGAATAGGACAATATCTTCTTCTTTTGCCTCTTTCTAAACAAGGATGGATCCTGTGTGCTAGGACAGCCTGCTCTGATGGTTGTTGAGATACAAAGACCTGATCATTGGAAGTATGAGATCCCAAGATATTAACATTTCATTAGATAACATGGTTAAAAAATAAAGTTCTCCATATTAGTGTTACAAATCAAGTGTCAAAAAAAAATACACAAGATGATTGTCCATGAGTCCACTGATACATAGCAATAGTGCAATTGCCTACACTAGGTCTTGCTGGTTAAAGTATGCAGCAACAAAGCAGGACAAGAGGGAGATGATCCAGAATACAACCAGAAAAGTTATGCTTTCATATGCAAAGCTTGGTAGAGGCACTGATAGATGGTCTTTGAGCTGAGCAGGGCTCATAACCTATAGGAAATACAGATGCAGATCCAAGGCAAAGGAAACAACCAGTAGGGAAGTTCCAATGTGGAAGGCAACTCATGCTGTAAGTGAAAGTAGAGGACCAAAGATAGTGTTGAGAGAATACAGCAGAGCTTCTGAGCAGTTGGACTAGAAGTGAACTAAAGAAGATACTTCATTATTGTACAGGGACAAAGAACCCTGTCTTTATACTGCTACAAAGAGTGCATGGACCAAGCTATATAATCTCCATAAGGTAGGTATGAGAATATAAAGGGTAAAACCCTATACCCTGAAGATAAGAGAGGTAAACACTATTGGTAGGAACCTATAGTAATGACTAAAGGTGATGTCAGAGATAAGGAATAACCTGTACCCTGGTCTAAAGGCATGACATCATAGTCTAGACCATTGTTAAAGGGTATGATGCAATAATGATCTAGAATGAGAGTCTAGAGCATATACCAAAAGTGACATGATAATGTGAATAATAACAAATTATAGTACATGGAATATCAAGTATAATTGAATACTATACTGTAATTCCAATACAAGGGGTGCATAAAGACAAGGCAACTGAATTCCCTAATCCTACTGCCAAATGTGCTGAGTTCTAAAACACTTATGCTAAAACAGCACAACTGTCCAGGCTTCCATGTTTTGTGGATGTAAAAGGTGCATAGCACACAGGTTGAAAAAAAGTGCAGCAGGTCAAAGAAGTGTGGTGGGAATAAAGGGTGCACGGCACACAGGTCAAGAAAATGCAGTGGGAATAAAAAGTGTGCAGTGGTGTGCAGGTGAAAAAGACTCGGATGCAGTGGATTAAATGTGCAGATCTAGTGTCATACACATGCAGGCCAAGAAAATGTGGCATATTAAATGTGGCAACTTCCTAGCACAGTAGTCCAACAGATATCATATGCTGATGATTCAAGAATCCCGGCCTGTTCGGTCACCTTCGCCTCGACAAGGATCTAAAGCTGCCGAGAAGTGGTGCCTAAGGTGGGTCGAATTTTCAGACCTGTGTTCCGCATAGTTTTACAAACAGTGGTAAGAGCAACCATGGTCGTATACATCATAGCGTAACGGTAACCATCGTTATAACACAATCGCCTGCAGTGGAAGTCTACAAGTAACCAAGCCAAAATCTGAGAGCATAATTCCTGTTCGGGGCTGCTTTGTGATTTCAGTCAATGGCGATGGCACGAATGCCTGCCTCGCCAGTGGGAGTGACTTCCTCGTCCACCTCTCGTCTGGCCCGTCGTTCTTCACTCAGCGTCGCGATTTCATCCAGGGAGATGACCTTGAATGGCCATGTCAAGTAGTTTCCACCAGATCGCATGCTCGGCACCTCCATGTCGTCCAATAAGTCATCAATTGTTTGTGGCCACCTTGGTGTACCTGTTCAGTCAAGGCGCAAAGCGAGCAAGACAGCCATCGATACGTACGACCAGAGTGCAAGTCCACTGCTGTAGCTCTCGTTCACCCATGACAGCATCTCTGGGAATCGCTTCCGCATCCAGGCGGAGTTCCGTTCCGTCTGCGCCAGCGCCTGTTCGACCGTGGAGGGTAAGCGCATTTTGTCCCCAAGAAAGTATGACGATATCCAGTGTGCCGCCACTTCGAATGCATATCCATTGTTCGCAGTGAACTGTCCATTGTAGAACGTGAAACGTAACGTCAACAGTCTTGGTGACAAAAACGCGGGGAGACTTCACGCTGCTTACCACGGCGCCATTAATGGCAAAGTCTCGCTTGGTAATGTTCTTCGCTGGGACAAGGCCGCGATAAATTGATGATCCCCATGGGCTCTGTAGATGAGTCCCGGGTAGTAATGCAAGCGTCTTGTAATGTCCCCATTCGTCAACGTCCTTCGAGGGAGGGTGCCTTCCTATTCCGAGTTCTTCGATCGTTTTCTCTGAAATGGTTACGATGATTGGCAGTATAAAGAGATCAAGCGCTTACCAGTGAATATGCCTGTCCAGGACGAAGAAAACCCAGTGGCGAGGATCACAGCATCCGCTCGAAGCGTCTGCTCGTTCAGCAACATGATGGACTCCCCGTCTGAAGCGTAACCTTTTGCCCTGGTTGGAGCGACAAGTCTAATCTTCTCTTGATTCACGAGGGCGTGGAAACCATTCAGCCTCCCAGTCCCCTCGTCGATTGCACGAATGCCCCAGAACAATGAGTGCGTGTTCCGCAGAGGCGAATCCTTCGGAATACCCAGCACTTCAAGCTGCATGTTGTTATCATCATACCGATTAAATGTAATGACATCCACATACAGAACTCCACGTTAAAAAGTTCCAGAAACCGCGCGTAATCATGCTACCCAGCATCGTGGTGTGTAAGAAGCGCCTGATGGATAGTCACCAGGGATCAGCATTATTTACTCCACGGTGTCTACACCACGGTATAGCAACTTACTCCAGGCGGGTTCGCAGCTCGATGTGTGGCGAGAATATCCCAAGACACCTTGAAGTCGCGCTATGAGAAAAACATAACCGAAGGTCATCCTGAACATACCTGCTTTTCCTGACCCAGTCAGGGAGCCTGATTGGATATGCCAAGATAGCGTCCACCTTTTCAAAAACGATCGTCGTCCTGATGCCGTGACGAGCCAATTGGGAGCAAATACTGAGCAACTGTTCGTTAGATCTGCAATAGTACAAGACTGGAGACCTACTCACTCCTGGCCGGATTTCCCTCCTCCAACCACGACAACTGAGTAATCCGGCTTCACTTGAGCCTCACTCAGAACTTGCTCGACGTGTGATGCGAACTCGGATGAGTGTGCAACTAGCCCACGGAAGCCAGCTTGTTCTGCAGATTTCCCTGACAAGGTCTCAGGAACGAATGCTTGGCTGCATCCCTATTGTTACATAGCGAAATTGGTAAAGCACGGAGAAACGAGCCCCGGAAGCACTAGCACGTACCCCTGTGCACAAAACAATGCGAGCGTAACTCAAAACCTCCTTGTTCCCCGTCCTGAGATCAAGGACTTCAACCTCCCAACTGGAGCCGCCCCCTCCACGTCGGATGTCCAGAATCTCAGTCTCGAATCGGATTTTTCCCGCGAGAAAAGTATCAGCAAACTTTTCCATGTAAGCTGTCATGTCCTCTCCACAGAGGCGATTCCCTGTCTCCTCCTTGAGAGTGGGAGGTGGCATTGGTAAAGGAGTGAAGCTGAATTCACCATGCACACTACAAACCGAAAACGCGTTGGACACTACGGAGAAAATTCACTTAGCGGAACTCACTTGTTGATGGAAATACCAGGATAAATACGGCCTCTGGCCCATACGCCTCCAGCAGACTGGTCGCGCGTTAAAAGTTGCACGCTCTGGAATCCATCGTGCAGGAGGGTGTAACCGGTGATCAATCCAGCTGCGCCAGCGCCTATGATACCAACGCTCTGCTGACGGATGGATTCGGTTGTGTTCAACTCGACCATTCCTTGAATTGGTAGGGGCGAACAACAAAAGGAGCGGGTTCCTACACGTCGTGATGCACCCAAATAGTTATACGATATCAACACTCGTTAGCATATCTCCGAGACGGCGTTGTGTAACGTTATCGCTTGACGACATCACCAGAGGGGGTTGAGAGTGGCGGTTGGAGCTCGGCTAGCAAAACAGGAGATTGAATATCCTAGTTTGAGCTCCTGACTTGGCGATGGGCTTGGTCTCGCTGATTCGCACTGACAAGGGTTTGAGAACTGTGAATCGTCCAATCATTGGAGGACAGCTAGCAGAAAAGGAAATCCCAACCATCGTTATCTACGATCTAAGCGGGCAAGGACATACGTGGGCGAGCCGTACGAAATGTTAGGTCCCGCTGTTCGCTGATCACATGGAGCGCTCCTGTGACAGATGAGCCAATGATGATGTAGTTCGAGTACTGTCGCGTATGCTTTGATGTGCGAGCAGTCCCGCGTTGTGTCAAATATGCGCTGTAAACGCCGAACTTACTTCATTTGCGATTTAGTGGACACCGCTAAAGGACCCCTGATTATCACAGCGGACCAATACTTTCTATGTCGCTCGCTGCCCACGAGATTGTTACGGTCATTCTCTCGCGGGAGAACTACTGTCCTGGGCGATATCCTATGAGTCTGCAGGCTCGGCGGAAAGTGAACGTCATGTGCGGCTAAAAATCCTCCGTCCGCGGATGTACTTACTACAACTTGGATTCCTACCCGGGTCACCCGGGACCCCTAGCGACTCTTGGCACCTGCCCAGCATGACAGGTTCCAAAATGTTGTAAACGTAGTTGACAACTCGAATGTGGGCTGGGAATTCTGGGGACCATGCCAGGGAGTCATCAAAAGCCCTGACACACGAGGTGCGAGAGTCAGGGGCTGCCCTGTTTCATTCAGGGTCTGCAAATTTGGCATTGTTTGACTCAAGTTTCAACAGCCACTGGCACCTTGCTGGCACCTACGACGTGTCGCCGCCGCCAGTGGCAGTGGCGTCACTCTCGCAGTCAGTACCGCAAAGGCATGAACATGACAGTGGCTTTCGCAACGTACTAATAATGGGCGGAATTTGGCTGGCCCGCGGCAACACCAGCTACTACAGGAATATGGGGAGACTCGCCAATCGCCACTCGGAAATGCTGCTTGCAGCGGCAAAAACATTGCATGTCACGACGCGTTTTGCAGAATTTAAGTGGGGTGAAAATGTCGTTCGAAACATGAAGATTATACTGGGAATATAAGTTGGTGTTTGGGCAATGGTAAGATTTCAAAATTTCCCAACCGAAAATATGCAGGCCGATACTTGGGATATGAGGGAATGTGTCGCCTCCTCCTGAATGTCAGTGTGAATAAGAAATTTTGTAGTAGGAGGAATGTGTGCCGAAACTTGAGTTAATTAAACTTTGCAGCTGAAGTCGGCTACTGATGGGTAGATCATCCACTCACCGGCCTAGTGGCCTCGACAAGTATCACAATGCACTGTCCTCATACTACATGTCAGAAAAAATGTATACATAGATTGATAATAGATGTGATCAATGACCATTGGTTACAATGACATATTGTCCAACTATACATGTCATATCAGCACCATGTGGCCCACAACTATATCCCCCTCCTGTTCTGAAATTGACTTGATCACATTGTTGAATTGATTCCTGGTTGTTAGTTGCACTAACATCTCACCATCAGGCTGGACACATGTCATTGTAGGAATACAAACATGTGATAGTATATTACATAAGCACAGACTATTTCTGTGCATTGTAGTTTAGTTATACCTCAGCTGGTTTCCCAACCACTGAGGTGAGTACTGTCAAAGTCCGGAGGTCCAAAGGTCCAGAGTGTAGCAGAGAAGGTCCAGACTAGATGTATCAAAGCTCAGCTGCTGCCTTAGAAGGGTGAAAACAACTATATTTACCTGGATGTACCAGAGCTATAGTACATTAGCTTAGGGGTAAATAGTATGTGAAATCTACTCACCTCAGCTGCTGCCTTAGAAGGGCAAAGACAACTGAGGTGTCAGGAAAAGAGAAAAGGGAACTTAAGTACTGTAGGGTGGAGGCACACTCATACCTCAATAAGTATCAGGGAAAGCAGAAGAAAAGAAAGGTGCAGTAATAGCTGTAGCCGAGTAACAGCACTATATCATAAGGAGAGATACTGCTCCAGAGTTGCAAACTCCTTAACTCCAGAGTGGGTGGAAAATCTAAGTAGGTTTTTCAGAGGACTGGAGAATTGGAATACTGTTATATTTATTCATGCCCCTATCTTTTTCCTCACTTTGTCCTTCGCCTCTTATTATCTTGCCCCCCCTTGTCTATGCTCCTTTCATCTTGTGTTACTTACATCTTCCAATCTTTCCACTGGTCTCTATTGGTGTCTTTTGGCCTCATTTAACTCTAAAGCCTCAATGCTAACTCAGGTTCTATTTCTGCTCTTCCCCACTGTCATGGGCTATGCTTCTTTTCATTTCTGTCTTCATTTCTGAGTTGCTCCCCCTGTGTTACTTACTCCTTGCCCTTGCTATAGTGGCTCCACTCGGACACTGTACATGTGCTATCCCCTTCACTCCATCCATGTTATGATTCACCTATCCCCCTATCTTTTTCCTCTTCATCTCGTCCTTTCCCCTCTCTCTTAGCCCTTGCCTATGCCTCTTACTTTTCAGTCTTCTCACCAATCTTTCTCTCTCCATGTCTTTCAGCCTCATTTAACCTTAAAGCCTCACTGCTGACCTGGGTTCTATTTCTGTTCTTCCCTCCCACCCTGGACTGTACCTCTTTCATCTCTGCCTTTCATTTCCAAGTTACTTCTCCCATGTTATTCATTCCATGCCCTTGCTGTAGTGACCCTGCTCAGACACTGTACATGCACTCTTCCCTTCACCCCATTCTTACCTATTCCAGCTCAGTCTGTGCATAATAGGTCTCCCTATTTCATCACCTAGCTACTGTTCCTGTACTCTAGCTTAGCTTCCTAAATCTACACCTCAAAGCTCACCTTTGTGCAATGCCTTTTCATCTGTCACTGGACCAGCTAGAAGCTTGTGACCTTCATACTCAACAACAAGGCATTTGACCTGAGTCAACGAGGCCTTGACCTTTGATTGTCACCTCCATCTGCCCTTCACCCTTGATCTATTCCATTGCCCTTGCCCTTGCTCCTCTCACCTGAGTTAGCTTCTATCTTTCGGGTCTACAGTTGCCCCTTCCTGGTCAAACTGTAACAGAAGCTGAATATGCAGCATTAGCTGATTCCACACATGAATGCATCTGGCTCAGAAGGTTATATGCTGAACTCAGATTCAAGCAGACAAAACTGATTACTATCTACACTGACAGTAAAAGTGCAAGAGCACTCACCTACAATCCTCAATTTCACACAAGAACGAAACATTTTACAATGCACTACCATTACACATGTCAATAGATCAAAAAAGGAAATATTACATTGGATGAATGTTATGATTGGCAACAAACAGCTGACATTCTCATGAAACCTTTAGCAAAAAAAAAGCATGAGCAACACACCTTAGAAATGAGTGTGATCTCAGCTTGAGGAGGAGTGTAGAGATCCATAAGCAAGCCAAGTCACCAGCATAGATGAATTGGAGAGTTGAAAGGTAAAATCCAAGTATATAAGAAATACTGTAGCACCTATGTATTAGATAAGATCACTTCTTTCACACAGTCCACCATCACCACTCATCTGACCTTTGCAGATATGTACTATCAAATACACTACATTTATCCTACTTACAGGAGACTTGTTCTACATTTTTAGCCCTACCAACAAATCCATCACTGCAGAGGGCATCGCCATCCTCTTCTTCCTATTGTATACAACTTGGGAAGAATGCTCAAGTATGAGATACATGGAGATACTATGACAGATGCCTGGGTTGGGGACAATGAATGGGGTCTGCAGTGGGTTGTGAAGTCTCTCAAGACCAGAAACACTCATGTTGGTGAAGGTATTGTCAAGTAAGGCATTTTTTATTAACTTGATGAACTCAAGCTCTTCCCTCAATTTGGAAATAATGGCTGAGCAGATAAGCTCATCAACATCAATGTCAAGTGGGCACCAGTGATCAAATACAATGTCTATTTGTTTTGGAGATGGAGAACAAAAATGGGTTGGAGAGTGACTTGGAGAGCGACTCAGAGAGTGAGAGTAAGATTGAGTGGGAGAGCATGAGCAGGTCTGTGACTGAGAGGGAGTCCATGGCCAAGAGAGAGAATGTGAGCATGAGAGTAACAGAGAATAATAACAGCTTGAGGAGCAGAAAAATGAATGCTGAGTTGAAAAGTTGCCTTGCATTTGTATTTCACCCAAAGAGGAAAAGCAAGACTGGGAATGAGCTGGAGAGCAGGTAGAAAAGTGGTCAGGAGAGAGGGCAGGAGAATGAGTAGGAGAGTGACCAGGAATGAGATTGGGGGAGCAGGTGGAAGAGTGGGACTGTAAGTTAGTGGACAGCATGATTTGCATGCAAACTATGTGTGACTTGCCTCTACTGAAGTTGTAGTCCTCATGCACTTGCAAGCTCAAGTATTCTCTTGCTCCTCCAAGTCTGCATTATTTCTGATCAGATTAGATGTGCTGGGCAATGCAGCCAGCTGAGATTCTAATGCTACAAGATATTTCAAAGCATCCTATGGTAAGTTTCTTGCACATTGAAGTTTTTCTCACTTGTGTTACGTTTGAACCTGGGTAGGCTCAAGTGTAGACCTGGTGGCAGCTTCATATCGAGGAGGTCCTGACGAGGGCGCCAGACAACAGACAAAGACTGATCAAAGGCAGGGTGACATTGTTTAGATGGGGATGACTAGGGTGTACAATAGCTTCTGGAGTATACCAGGGAGTCAAGTACGAGGCACAAGGGGGGTACCAGGTAGGGTTGGGTTTCCACAGGTGTAAGACAGGAGTGAAGGTGGAAAAGGGGTAGGGGCTTGGTGAGTTGTAACAACTTGTCTTCTCTAGCTTTCTTGAAATTCCTATACCAGGTAGATTTAGGAACTAGATGAGACTGACCATAACTGTGCTTCTTGCATATACATGTCCAATGAGGCATGTTTGACAGAAGGAGGGAAAACCAGGTGAGATTGGCCACATTACAGCCTTGCTGCAGATTGGATGTACACATGGTGGCATGCTACAGCATAATGAGAGACATGATTTGTAGCAAGGCCATGTGTTATGGCCACACAAAGAGAGAAGGCACCCAATTTAGATGCATTTATCTCACACTTCGTAACTGCCTGCTCAATGATTTGGAACCCAAGATAGAGCTTCGGGTGCACATATGTACAACTATCTAATACTAGGTGTTTGCCCACACTGTTGTGCCTTTGGCACAATCATCCTAGTTTTTGGTGAAAATACTAATCCTAGTATTTTAGTGAAGGGCTGGATTCATAGGTGACTTAGAATTGAGAGAAGTGGAGAATGAATTTGCAAGCTGACCATTGCCTTGAGGCTTCATTCATTGGCCCCAAGTCAAGTCAGTTTGCAAATCCATCCTCCACTTCTTTCAATTCTCAGCCTTCTGCTCCTATTTTTATTGTTTTCCATTTTACTTTTCATTCTATTTAATAAAACTCTGCTAATCTTAATCTATTATTTTTGAAATTCTCCATCAATCATAATATTTCTAAGTACTTCACCATATGTACTGTACCTATGCTATATTTAATCTTCTAATGTTATTCTATTATTCTATTCTGCTCAACAACTTTAACCAAGAACAATCCTAAGACCTCATTCTCATTCAGCCCCTAACCATGGCTAGCTAGTAGCTTGCTTACATCCATAGTACTACACAATTCCTATGAACATTTATACATATAGTAAATAGCTTATCCTAAACTTGGAGTTCAGCTAACTATATCTCCTTAACCTTATGCTATAAAACCTATTCACTATGGCACAATTAGCAAACTATTACAATTCTTCCATCCCCCTATCTTTTTCTCTCCTTGTCTCACCCACTGTCTCTATTCCCTTCACCTGTTACAACTCACCTAGCCCCTATCCCTTTTTTGGCTCGACCCCTGTCTTACACATGTGAGAACCACCCTCACACCTGTACCCTGCCCCTTGCCCTCGTCCCTCCTCACCTAGGGAGGCCGTCATCGTCCCCAACATGACCCCCTTGCTTGGTCTTATGACTAGACAACACTCGGACTCTTTGTCTTCCGCCCTCGTCCCCACTCCGAGTTACCCCCATCCTCCTCTCCGCCATAGACCCATTCCCGTGCCTATCCAGGAATGCCCTACTTCCCTGTCACCCTGGACCTTAACTGG
>QFEL01012828.1:0-11648 GCA_003316195.1 Neoboletus brunneissimus
CTGATCGTTGCTCCACAAATCGAATGCAGCGTCATTGATAAGAATTTCTGGTTCCTAGAACGTGGTGGATCGAATACAACGTGGAAATACGACAAAAGGAAGATGGATTGGCAGTAGAGTTGTTCAGATACGCTATAATAGAACACACGATGCTTACAGTGATGCAGGATAGATGTTTGATGGCGATATCCCCGTACTGTCCACAGATTGCGAGAAACTGGGCGTCTGGAGAGAGTGCAATCGAATGTATCCCTTGAGTCTGTTGGATGAGACCAAGTTGGGCGTGTGTCGACGTATCCCAAAATGTGACGGTACGCTTGGCAGAGTACGCGATGAATTTCAACCCATGTTGCGGCAGGGCAATGCACGAGAACCCATTGCTATCGGGAACTAGCCATTCCGAGACTGCTGAGCCAGTGGATGTTTCGATTTGCTTGATCTTATCGTCGGATACGATGAAGAGCTGATCGTCCGACCAGAAGAGACCGGTGTTGAGCCACGGGGTTACTTTTACTTTGACATCCACGAGCAAGCGGCCATCGTTGCTGTTATAGACTCGAATTGAATCCTGAGTGGCCGTCGCGATCCGATCACCTCGCGGCGAGTATTTCGCCGCTGTCACCCTGTCATCGTGGTGGAGTGGACCGACGACTTGTCTGCCAGTTGCGACGTCCCAAACGGCGGCTGTACCGCCATCGGAGGCAAGGACGAGTCGAGTCGAGTCGGGCGAAAAATCGACCCCGTTGACGTCCTTGTTCTCCCTGCGCGAGAAAACTTTTATGTATGTCTTTGCCTCCCATACAATTAGCTCGCCCAAGGATGTCCCCGCCGCGATCCATCTGCCGTCCTTGGACACCGCGAGAGCGTAGACAAACCCTGCTGTTGCCATTGTTGCGACATGTTTACCACCCTCCACTCGCCACGCCCGCACTCTCCTGTCACTCCCGCTCAGGAGATACTCGCCATTCGTTGAGAATGCCACTGCATTTGTCCATCTACCGTCGTTGATTTCGATGAACGGTAAGTACTCTTGTTCATCGGTTAGGATAAACACAGCTCCATGTTGTCACTACGCACCGCTCATCGTAGGCGTGGTCGCGACACGTCAGCAGAGTAGAGGAAAAACAACCCTTCCTCGATTTTACACACTACCCTTACTTGTTATAGGCCAGTCCCCGCCCAATCACCGTGTTTTTGGCGCTTGCTCACAGCCTGATGGCTCTCGGCTGTGCTCCTAATGAGGAACCGTTCCTTTGTGAAAGCACAGCATCACAAACAACATGATGGATACAAATCTATTTGCGTGGCCAAAGGGTCGACACGTCACACTTCATCACGTACGATCTGCCTGACGAATCCCTTGTCCCGCACAACATCAAGGACGGCCACTACAGGCTTCTGCGAGTGAATGTCCACACACTCGCTTCTCCCAGAGGTATTCATGACCGAATGTCGCCTTTGACTCTCGCCCGCACTGCTTTCGATGACCTGGCCAGGTCCGGATCTTACGACAGCACCCAGCATTCGGGTTTTTGGGTTAGCTTTGACCTCGGTTGGGAGCATCACCCGCTGTCGTGCGTCGGCTGCTGTTCCAGGGCCCCATTTCAGACTGGTTCATGGCGCGTTTCTCGACATTGTAAATCATACATCTGTCCTACCTGTTGTTACTAGCCTTGTCGCGGTACTGTAAACAAACCCCGTTCCCTGTTCGTTCTTCGGAAAGTGTCGTTTATTTGAACAACCATGGTTGGGAGTAAGCTCCAAAAAAACAAGTCTTTGAGATCAAAATGAACTACATTCTCTCTGGCGGGGAGTCGAACCCCGCTCTTCCGCGGTCTATGAGATTATTGCATGACAGGCGGATGTACTATCCGATATACTACCAGAGATTGATCATGGGCGGCTGTTTGAAATCAACAACCATGTGTCTGAGTAGAATTATCCACAGAGAACTAATAGTACAATCCGTCTACAGTCGAACAGCAGATTGCATTCAAAACAAGGGCATCCTTCCAAACCACATCGTGACATTTCACCAATTTTCTAGCATGACCTGCGCACATTCCTGGAAGCAGAAACATTCAGAACCCAGTGTCTCCCGGAGCCGATTCAGAACTAACCTTGAGTCTTGCAAAGTTGTGGACAATGGCAACGTTGAGGATCGTCCTCAACTTTCTCTTCATCTCCGCTTTTCCAACGACCAACTGATACGATCCCGAACATTGACAATATCGCGAGGCGTTATCTGAGCGGACTTGTTTGCATTTAGAACAACGCATATCTTGCTGGGCGAATGACTTTTCGATCAGGCCAACCATCCGAACTAGCTCCATCTCTATCGCAGTCCGATCGTATTCGCCATCACACCCCCGACACATCCACTTGGGGGGTCCGACGGTCAAACCATCTGGCATGAGCTCCGGATCACGACAAAAGTCAAAGTCGCGAAGTGCGTCGCACATTTTACATGCGACGTTGGACAACTTGAGGGTTTCGCATGGATTTCGGAAAATAGCTTCGCTGGCAAACTCTCGAACGCCTGCTAGGTCGAGCAGGTTACGTTTCAACAGACCAATCTCCACTTGATAGTCTTGCGCGAGGCCAAGTACCGCGCAGGTAAATTTAACGAATTCGAGGACGGGGTTAGTGAATGTGAGGTAAGAGCCAGGGAGTACGGGGAACGTGAACCGGGAATGGAGTTCTTCGTCGTACATGGAGTCTCTGTGCTTAGTCTGAACGGAGCCTACGAGTCGCAGCAACTTCCGGGTGAGTTTCCTGGCAATAAACTCGCGAGTAGCATCTAGCTCCTTCGCTTTCCCAATATCTCGCTGCGTGACGTCGGGTGCGGAATTCTGCAATACTCGAAGCGGGACTCGTGAACCCTCGTTCGCCTTTTGTCTGACCTTGTAGAGTTCGACGATGAAATACTGGATGGCGGAACTGAAGTCGTTCTGGATGGGTGGCGGGAGGAATGTCTCTATGTTCCATCGCATCTCGATGGTGAGTTCCTCTGGAAACTCAAGCGCTAGGGGGTCCTCGCAGATGACACCTCCAAAGTTGGCGGAGTCCATGAATAGGAGGAAGTCGTAGAAACGGTCGGTTTTCAGATATATGTGCTGGAATAGCTCGTGGGATGTTACCGCCGTAGCTATGTATGTTGCGTAGGCGTGAGCTGTTCCAGGCGGCTTCGAAGTAGCAAGTAAGATCCGACTAAAGTCGGCGTAGATGACATGGGAACCGAGTCGCTTGAATTCGGCGAGCATCTGTATGAAGGTTTTGCGCATAAGCCCGTGAATGAAACGATGGATACTTGGATCATAAAGGTGAGACCCGCTCGTGCTGACCCATCGCCAGAAATGGTCAATGGTCAACGTCGCCGGGCTCTCGAAGTTGCCCTGGATTTTGTCAAGGAGCCAGGTCTTGATCATCGACTTCATGATGCCGAACGTCAGGGTGGAGACGTTTGACTCTCCTAGGGTAGGATCGCGTTGCACTTCGCCCTGGTTGTACGCGCTCAAGGTACGAGATGTGGAGTCGAAAGCGGTCGTCCCACCGCTCCCCTCCAGCTCGTTCACTACGACGGAATGCAGGACGGAGTTGACCGCCAGGTTGCGGACCGTGACTTCGAGGCATACGTTGGAATAGCATCCAGGGGTCATGAACTCCGTGTTCTGTAGTTCCTCCGTTGGTCGGTTGTCAGCTTCCCTGCCACCCAGATCTGGGCGCTCAGTAGGTGACCACCAGAGGACGATGTCCTGCTGTATCAGCCGCCGTGCGAAACTAATATCAGACAGAACAAGAGGTTGATCGCCATCGATGTGCCCGATGGGAATGTCATAGTAGTTCGAGAGAGCTATCGAACGATCGAGCCATATACCACACATGAGGTAGCGCTGCAGCATCTTTTGGGCGACGTGTGTTTGCCAAGGAAAGACGTCAAGGGAATGATAGATTTTGGCTTTGGGCATTGACAAGACGGGGAATCTTGAGAGTTTGGGAACGAGTGCGTCGAAGTAGACTTGCTCTTTCGACGAGGAGATTACGACCGTGTATGATAAATTTTCCAACAGTCCGAGTTCTCGAGAAATCGCCTTGAGAGCGGAGGCGTCTTTGTTGTGGTAAGCCGTGGTGAATTCGCAGGAAGAAGGATATTGGATAGAAGCAGGGTCTCCGTAACGACCTTGCCGTTTTTTCAAGAGATCTGTGTACAACTCTTGTAAATGAGGGATACCTTGGCGGCGCGTTGCGGGGTCCACTAGATGCAGTTTTACGGCGCCGCTAGGAAGGAAGAGTGCAAAGACGTGAATCGGGGCGCTTTGCGAGCAGGCATGATAGAGGAACAGGTGTTTGCCATCGCGCCCACCGTCAAGGTATGTCTTTCGAGAAAGGGAGGCATTGGCACGATCGAGTTGGCTCAGATCAACTCCCGTAGTCTGGGCTTTATTGAGAGTTAACCCTGATTCGTCGACTGTGCAAGTCTTGCCGAGCTTGAGCAAGGCTCGCATCTCAAGCGGGACCTAGCAGAGCGGTAATTGGAAAGGCGTCGAGTTCACATGGTGTTAAACGCAACACCTACCTGCCGTTCGAAGACTCCGTCGACATTCGGATCATTCATCAAATCTGTGAAGTGTTCCTGGATGTCTTCGTAAACATCTTCCTTGACGACCACCTTGTATAGGTTATTGCAGGGAACATCCCTCGGCAGGTGTCGTATGACCTTCTCCAACTGGTAGTATTCCGTGCGGAACAGGTCGGCGCTAGGTGGATTCTTGAAGTGAAAGTAAAACTGCTTCGGAATACGAAGGGGAACGGGAGTGAGTTCTCCATCGACCGAGACCCACAGTGTAAAGCGTCCGGAAATCTTGCTCGGTCGGATCTGTACGATGTCCCAGCGCTGCGTCGTTCGTATCCGTGCGCCTTTAAACATGGAAGGGACGACTGCAGACGTCTCTCCACCCCAACGTGCTTCGCGCATCTTACGCCAGCGAGGCTTGATCGCTTTCAGCCAGGCCGAGTAGTTTGAGCCGGGATCTGGGAGAGGGAGTTTGTACACGTCGTCTTCAGCCTCAGGACTCGGCCTCCGCGTAGCCTTGCGGCTCACGACAGCAATACGACCCTTGTCGGGACCCTTTTGCGTCCCAAAATCCTCTATGTCACTCTCTGTGTCCTCTTGAACCTTTCGCGGAACGCGAGAGAAGAAATCTGTAACCTTGTTCTGTTTGAACTTGTCTACAGCCCCCGCAACCCTGCGATGCAACCAATCAGGATGCCTGATCCTCGGTACGGGATTTGAGACGCCCTGCATAGCCGCGGGAATCGTGATCAGCTTCTGAATCACAGAGCCTAATCGTTCGATATAATACTCCCAGTCCAAAATCGAGCGAAGGTCGAAATTGCTGAGGCCAGGATCTTTGAGCCACTTCCGGAGGTAGGTCCGTTTGACGGATTCTTCTGCAGAAAAAATGGCGACCGGAACGGCTCGCTCGGTGATGGGAGCACCGTTGGGCTTTGCGGAGATGACGAATTTGCAAGCGAGACCTTTGTCTTTGACCATTTGGTCGCCCAAGAACTCGGCAAGCCTCTTGGCAGTGCTAATCGACGTGGACTTTTGTCCAGCATACTCGGCGAGTGTCTTCGTCATACTTCTGTTCTCGGCAATGAGTTCGACAAGCTCCTCGTCCGAGAGTGTCTCTGCGCGAGTGGAAAGGATATCGAGCCATTGATTAGCGATGTTTGCGACGGCGCCATAACACTCCTCGGTAGTGGTGCCGAGCAAGAATTTCTCAAAGATTTGTGACTGGAAGATCTTGATGAGTTGGAGTTCGCCACGTCGCTTGACTTCGAAACCTTTTAGTTCTGCGAGGGAACCGTCGTCGTTGAACACCGCATAACGTTTCTTGAGTAGTTTGTCTTCCTCCTTGGACGAGGGGAGAATCATCGCACGGTATGGTCCATCGAGCTCGAAGAATATTGAGTTCTCAGAGTGAACGTCGTATTCCCCAGTTTCTGGGTTGAAATTGTGGTATTGGTGGTTCGTAAACCGCGCGTGGACGAGGTGATTGAGCATTGTACACGGATAGGAGATAAGGATGGTCTTGCCATTAGCCAACTTGAACTTGAAGTTCTCCGGGAACACGCCTGGAAGCATGCACCAAATTCCGTCCGTGTCTAGCTCAAGAGGACGCCCGATCTGCTCCACTAACGCGCGAGCCATCTGGATGATCGTCGCGCCAGTGAGACAAGTAATCCCCGCCATCTCCATCGAATGCCAACGTGCACCTTTGCGCATGACATATCCGTAGAAGGAGTTGAGGATGCACTTGTGAGCGAGCTGCAACGAGTCATACACGACGATCATCTTCTTCGCCTCGTCCACCTCCGCTAACGAGCGACCCTCCCCAAGGACCGTGTCGAGATTCTTCTTCCAAGTTTTGAGGAGTCCTTTGTATTCATACCGCCGATCACGGAAACGGCGTACGGTGTCGACGTAGAACGGGTTTTCCTGCTGACACACGATAGACTCGCGTGTTTCAACCCTCGTATCCTTGGTCTTCTTGTAGACTTTGCGAGAATAGTCTCCGAGCCGCTTGTGCAAAAGAGCCGTCTGCTCTGCGTCCGTCAATTCGACGAACTTTCGCTGTGGTCCTCCAGGCTTCTTGGGAGGGAAGGATTCTTGGTTTAGCGCATGTCGAATCATGTTATACTCGTCCCTATGTGCAGGGAAAAATTCGCCTCTCCACGCCCATTCAAGTCTTCGGTCGCACTTCTTCCCCGGCCGGTTGTAGTCGCACACTGCACATACCGACTCATCCACCATAGAGTCTGGTTGTAGTCGATTCGACAACATGATGTTGGGATACATGGCGGCAACGTCAAGATGGTAGATCAGCGGCTTGTCTGTCCGCTTCGGGTTATCTCGTATGATCTCGAGAGCGGATTGTATCTGAGACTTGACTTCGTCGTAGTTCGTGACACTTTCCAAGGACGCATTTGACTCCTCGACGATATGGAACGTCAGTGCAGCGTCGAGATCGTCGATCAGCTGAGTACTGGTAGTTAGCATGGGCAAGATCACGCGTATGGTTCCACGGACCTGTTGAACAGCTGCAGGGACGACCCTGAAGTCTGTAGGGATATCACTACGGAAAACACCAGCCTCCAATGCTTCCACGTGGCCTCCGACGTAAGTTTCCGAGGCGAGCAAGTGGCCTTCAAACATATTCAAGTGAGCGTCTTCATGCCTGTTGGGCATGATGATGTGTCCTCGGTACGCTTCCACCTGAGTCGATGCGTGAGCGAGGTCCTCACATTATTGCCACGCAGACATACCATCAACAATGTCTCACATAGCGTTCCACTTCCTTTTCGCAAGACTTCGTCTGGACACAACGGGATGATGTTGCACAGCGAGAAGATGAACGGGTGTACATATTTCATGTAGAGATAATAAGTCGCCACGGCATCGGAGACGGAATACTGAGCAAGGACTTGCGGCTGCTCCATAGCATATCTGACGATTGATTTTTAGTGTGAATGTTAGCCAGTAAGTGATCAACGCACGGCGTCATCAGTTCGGGATCCAACTCGATCGGGTTATACCCCAGCTTTGCTGTCGTAACCGCCTTCAGGCCCTGACTACCTTGCGGCAGGTAAGAATCGCGCTTGACCCATCGGAAACAGTCCATATGGACGCAAGAGCGACTCTTGAACTCATCCTCCGAATCCTTCGTAAAGCCAGTCTCGAGGAACATGTCGATACCATTGGCCTTGGCTCTCGCGCAGAGAAATGGGAAATCGAAGAAATCACCGTTAAATGTGGCCATGACCGTAGGCTTCACGTCTTGAATGTGTTGGAAGAATCTCGTGATCGTTGCAGCCTGTCGAAGTGGGCACCAGTTGATAGATGAGTTCTTCGCGGCGGAACAACGTACCTCGTCCTTCTCATTGTGCACGATAAACGGCCCTTCATACCCTTCCTTGGGGGTATACTCAAAGTCCTCGATATCCTCACTCACGATTTCACGATTCGTGATGAGGTACCCCTGACCATCGACCATGTACGAAATCATCATCACCTGGTCAATTGCCTGATCAGGAAACTTGAGTGGTGCCTTCGTCGTCTCGATATCATATGCCATGACCACTGGATCCGCACGCTTGACACGCTCCGTGATTTGCACAAAGCTGGGGTGCCCAGCATTAAACGCCACAGAGTACCACAACCCAACGCGCAGATCGTTGTCGATGGCCACGCGCAGGTAATACGGCACGTCGAATTCCCAAACATCGACGATGCACTCGCGAGGATCCCTTTCCCTGTAGTTGCTACCATTGATGCTGCCACCAATTTCCGTCCATTCTCCCTCGAGTTCCATGTTCATGCTGGGACCTGCTGTGGCATTGACGACTTCCGCATAGGCGTCGACGGCCCCCCGTTTGGCACCGTTTTCAAGCGCGAGGGGAGCAATGTCGCGTCGAACGGTAAGAAGGTCCGAGACGTTTCTAAAACATAACTGAAGATAAAGCCTCCGGTGTCCCATCAAATGATTCGGCAACTTGAGGTCTTCCTTTCGGTCACGTACGATCTTATAGATGACGCCTTCGTACCGCTTCATGAGCCATTCCTCAACGCTCGCCTCTGAGCCACTCTGAAAAGTCACAATCACGTCCCCCATTAGCACACCCATGAAACAAATATATAAAAAACACGACATATGCCCACCTTGCACGCGATGTAGAAATACGGCTCGTATTGCATCGTGCACTTGAACGACCCGCCGTCGTCCTGTATGAAATAGAAATCCACCGCAGCCTTTCCTCCAGGATACTCTGGGTCCTTGACCAACGTCGGATGCATATTGATGAGCCAGCCTTCTCTCCGACCGCCTTCCTGCAGTCGCGCGAACCCGAACTTCTCGTCGATCTCGTCGCTTAACCGGACTTGTTCAAATCGCTCGGCAAGCTGCGTACCGTCGTCTTCGCGTTGCGGGGCTGGTCCTTCTGGTGCGTTTCCGTTGGATGCGCCTCCACGTCCACCTCTCCCCCTGCCACGGCCTCCACGGAAGTAAGTGCTTCCTCGATTCCAAGCGCGTCCTCCGCGTCCTCCACGTCCGCGACCATTTGATGTTAACCCGAAAGTACCCCCGCGTGCCATGATGAAGGTGTTGAAGCACAAAGCGAGACTCGCGTAGTAACAATGTGATTGCACGTGACGTGACATACGCGACCTGTCACGTCATTAGTCTGTCACGTCTCATCAAGAGGATTAGATCTGGTAGAAACTAACAACAACCCCGTTCCAACGTTTTTCTCTTCCTGTTGCTGTGTCCGTCACCGTGAACAAAACAATACCGACGACGATTTACCGACGAACTTCCGAACGGCTCCAAGGTGGGTATAGGGAAAAAATAAGCTGGGGGTATCTCATGAAAAAATACGCGGGTGCGTAGAACTCGACCTCGAAACGCTTCGCTTGCGGCAACAAAGGAGTCGACCTCGGAAATGAAAATCCGTAACTAGTACCGGAGTAAGCCCACGAGATAAAAGTGCCAAGTTGAAAGAAAGAAGAAGAATACAGTACGGAGATAGAATGCGTGAGGGGTCACAAGCCGTCGTTCGGTCAGCGGAATAGCAATGTGAATGATAGAGCGCAAAGGAGTCAGCCAGAAAAAGCAGAACTAAAGGAAGCTAGACCAGGACGCAGCACACAAAAGTCCATGATGCTCGACAACACTGAACGCGGAATAGCCATGACCATAAACCAGATAAGCCAATATCGCATACCTCTCCCCATCTTACTCCTCTTCCCCTTCGTCTTCTTCTTGGATTGCCTGCTTAAAGGCTGGACCACGCACCCCAGGGAGCTGCCATCGTCCACCTCTCGCTTCTGGTGCTTCAAACGTCACCTCACCTTGTCCAGGAGCAGGCGAGGACCTGCCAGCCGGTGAATGACCTCCACCGCGTCTCCCCACAACGCCAGCACCAGAGCTCGCACGAGCCTTCCCTGCTCGTGTATGCCCACCATGATTCCTCGGGGGTGGCGACGTCACCAGCGGGGTTGGTGACTCTAGCGTCACATATGACGAACTCGTACTTGAACTCGTCGTCGCACTCCCCGGCATCTGCCCCAGTCCCCCCGCAAACTCAGGGACATCCTCATCCTCGTCCACCCAGTCGCTCTCATCTCCCATGCTCAAGCTTTGTCGTCCCCCACTGAACACGTCCCTGATATCCGGCGCTGGCGAGATGGCAAGAACCTCGACAGGGAGGTGAGTGCTCCGGCTCTGCCAGCCGGGAGGTTCATGTCCCCAGCTCTTCTTCCACGACGTGCGCCCTAGCGATCCAGAGTTATGTGGACTTGTGAATGGCGTGAGACGTTTCTGAGCAATGAAAGTGCCTGCACCGCGTCTGGGAGTGCTATCGTCTAATGATTTTCTGGAAGGATATCCCTTGAATGGCGAGCTCGTCCGTGTCACCTCACCCTCGGAAGCTTCGTAGAATGACGTGGGTCGCGAGGATGCGAGGGAGTGCGCTGATGAAGCGGCAGAATTCGAGCGGTGATGTGCAGCGCGGGAACCTCCAGGTGTACTCTGAATATGCCGTATAACACGCGTAGAAGAGGAAGAACCTGCCCTGCGATGGTTGTATTTGGGTAGTGGCGAGGAGGTGCGATAGCACGCTGACCCATTTGATCCCGTGGAAGGGGATTTGCGATGCCGAGGAACACCACCAAGAGTAAAGCTGTGTACGGACGATGGCCGTGAGGAGTAATCACCTCTCTCGGAGTTGGGCGTCTCCGCGCCAAAGGACTGGACAGAAGGGATCTGGTCCAGCATGTGTGGTTGCTCAATCGTGAAGACTTGACCAGAATTGCCAGATGACCTGCGGGAATTGACGCTACTAGATCGACGAGATGAAGCGGAGTGACGTTTGACACGGCGACCCCGCCCGCCTCCACTCGTGCGCCGCTTGACCGTGCTCTTATTGGAAGGCGACAAGGAAGAAGGGGGTGGGGCAACCATGGATCGAGAATACTGCAACCCGCGGGCACTGCCCTGTGGTAGCGGTTGCACGATCTCCTTCCGTTTTCCCTTCTTATCCTCTTGGAACCAGAGGCGAAACGCGGACAGTAAGCTTGCTCGATTCCTGTTGGGAGCGATAACCCTTGCTCCATTTTCGGTATAATTCGGAAGCGAATTCAACGTGTCACCTGGGGAATTCGTCGGAGTTGGTGCAGATCCACTAGGTGGCGACATCCGCCCACCTGCCATTACCCATGGCGACCCGGGTATAGCAGGTAGATCGGGAGGAGGCGAGGAAGACGGAGGTACCGGATCCTTGGCCCTAATTGGTGGTGACTTGGTCAGCTTAGACGAGCTCCCACTACCATGGGAACTACGTGGATCGTCCCCAGTTTGCATTTTTTCGTTCTCCCGTGGCTTCTCCTTCTCTCGCTGACCCTCGCGTTGGTCTTTAACTGCTTCCGCGGACTTCTTACGAACAAGACCAGCCGCTTCGAGGGCTGTTGTCGCTCGTTGCATGATGCTGACGCTTCCCGAACGAGCCTTGCCATCCCTCTTCAGCTTGAGTAAGTCCTTGTTTTCTATTCCCTTATGGCCCTCACTCGGCGTAGATGGGCTCGAGCGAAC
>QFEL01012837.1:0-19660 GCA_003316195.1 Neoboletus brunneissimus
ACGCTGAACTGCAAGGAATCAATTAAGAGACTGAACGTAACAGGCATGGGGAACCAACAAGACACTCGGAGCGAACGTATTTACGACGTCATCGAGTTCTCGCTCGCGATGTTCCCCCCACCAGCACGGAATGGGAAATGGGGAGGTGCCATCCTATATAGTTACTCCACACAATAAGTAGAGATAGATGGTAGCAACGGCCACTTCCCGTCTACCCGAGTCACGGGCGCAATTGGAACCCGTGATTCTCGATCAAATGTACGACCTGCTTGTTCACGAAATGAACAAGCATCATTGGAGTGAGGTAGCAATCAACAAAGCAGGAAAAACAGATGCCTATTATGGGATACGGGGACCTCGTGGCGCAAATGCCACGCCGCGTGTAAAGTCGGCCAAAAAGGTGAGGAGTGACTTACGCGTCGGCAACTGGAACCATTGCTAGACCATGATACGCATCCACCCAGAATGCACGTGTTGAAACGAGCGAATATGCGTGGCAAAATCCCGGGAATGAAACCCCGTATAGCCTTGGGTCGGTATCTGCAGCGGAATCCCCAGGTCGATCCGGTTTGCTGTGCAATAATGGGTTGTTTTCCAGCCCAGGGTTAGTCGAAACTGCGTGGAACGTGGGTTCCACGGCATCAAGGTAGTATTGACGTACTTCTTCCTGCTTGCAAGCTATACGTCAGTTACTCAGCACTTGGCTGTGAACACATGAAGAGTCAAAAAAGAAATCAATAATTAAAGACCGAAGAATGAAGGCCAAAGGAAGGTGAACGCAAATCAAATCGTTTACAAGTTTGCTGGATCAAGGGTCCACGGAGACTCGTGGGGCAAACTTGTCTGTACAAATTTAAATGACGCGGTAGATAGGGAGATGACTGAGTGGAATGAGAAAACAGGAATTGCATCAAATAGAAAGAGATATTAGGCAAATCCGATCACTTGAGAATGAAGACACCATTCAACAAGGAAAATAGATTGTGCAGAGTCGGAAGAACGAGGTTGTGGTATTGAATCTGGAAAATTCAATGTCAAGACAACGTTGATCGGGTTGCAATTACCACAGACCAGGCCACGAGGGCAACACGCCTTGCTCGTAGCAAATGAAGACCCTTGCACCGACCTGTCTAGACCGACATTTGATATGGTGCCGTAGCTTCGTCAAGATGGTGCGGACACAAGACGGTAAACAAACGCGACAGATCAAAAGATCCGCCGGACATCCCCGAGTCACGATCGTTGTTTAAACAACACAGCTCGTGTTGGGCGCTCATGTGCCTATTCACGAGCGACGCCGTATATAGAGCGTGTCCGCCACCGCGTGGCCCACTTCCATCAGTCAACATGCATGCGCAGTTCTGCATGCCGTAGCCTACGGGAAAATGCGAACGGCAGTTTGATGATATGAAACTTCCTAGCCAGCGCATCACAAGAACGTGTGCGAACTGAACGTGACTGTCGTGTCCCGAAGCGCATCAAAGAGTAATAAAAGTGAACGGGAATGAATGAAAGGAATGTAAGGAATAGATTGACACGCGCAGTGGCAAGAAGTTGGAAAGGGCGTGATAAGACCCATTCAGTAATCCGCAAGGTCCCGAAGGAACCACACTGACAAAAGCAAATTGAAAGCAAATGAGGGGACTCGAGAGAAGAAAGGAAACGATGAAAGCTTGAAAATGTGCAAAAGACATAGCAGAGTGAACCTAACACAGGCTTATCAGACTCACCATCAAGTCTGCCTGCTCTCGATCAAACTCTGTGACTTCAAGCCATTCCCGTGCATTCTGGTTGTCGTACAACCATATGCACCACGAACATTGGGAAAGGGCGATCCGTCGTTGACATTTAGCGGTTGCACCCGACGTGTCATTGGTGTTCAAGTATCCGCGGGCTGAACAAGTGCATGGCCAAGTTTCGATGACGTCGCTGACACCCCAAAACATGGCAATGTCCACTGTTTCCCGCGGTAGGGTCTGAAGGTAGCTAAACCACCGTGAAAGTGGGCCCAGTAAGCTTGATAAGGCATGTCATGTCGAAACCGTCAAGAAAAATGCAACAAAGGTCGGAGCCCCATCATTGAAAGAGAATTCGCAGATAAGGAAAATCCCGGATTCATAATTGGAAGATGCGAAGATCGTAGGACGGGGGCGGAGTATTAGGCGAAATGGAGTTGGAATTGATGTTCGCGCGTCCAAGTAGGGGTTGTAGAAACCATTATTTTCGGTATTTTTTTGCAGTGTGGGAATCGTAACGATACGAGTTATCGAAGGCATCAAGCGGCGTCCAACCGACGGCAGCAAAGGGTGCAGTATATGTCAAACACCGCGGCCAACAAGCGCCAAAGACGATAAAAAAAAGCTTACGCACAGTTCTCCGTAAAGCGCGAGAGCAAGGGAAAGGTGTGCACCGTGACCATAAGGTACAAACGATATGTGCTGGGAGAAGAAGCACGACCTGACAGACAAAACGGCGGACTTCGGAATATAAACAACTGCGACACCAAAAGATAAATTAGCATGTGTAGACGGATGGAGTCTCCTTGAACCCAAGTTGGGCGACGAAACGGGATGTGGCATTCTCGCAGAAGAGTCAATGGCTCCACCATCCGAAAAAGAGGGAGAGTGATTGATCTCTTCAATGACACCGATTCGCATGCCAACATAGACCGTCACAGTGCCGAATGAAGTATCAAAGGAAGGGGGCACAAATGGCTTCTGCGACCAGAACACCGGGGGTGGTTTGATGGGGACTCACGGGTAACACCACATTTAATCAGCTCCTCGTGCGAGCACACGGAAAGTCCGCATTCGCGGGAGGGTTCGTCGGAGGCTGTCGAGTCTGCTTCGCAATGAGGGGGATTCTGACTGTCGATGATCCGTAACCTCGAGTCGATCTGGATACGATTATCCGCACACCAAGACAGCAACATCGCTATTCTGCTTGACGATATCGATTAAGAGGACAGCGGATATTTGCCGCCTAGTTTTGGGGTGCTCTTGCGAGTTGGCCGCAGTGCGAGCGTGAGGAGCGGCACTGCTCCGAGGATAACCATGAAAAAAGACTTAGCTAACGCTTAACCCGCTCTCACACCTCTCGCTGAGAAGCAAGTACCCCCTCGGAAAACACTGGCAAGGAACTCCGCCTGCACAATGGTTCGCCGTTCTTTTCTATTCATGTCAGAGGGCTCTCGAGCAGAGGGACAAACTGTCATCATTAAATAACGCAACTACCCATATCATGTACACTTCCAGAGCCGAGATGTACGAAAAGAGGTTTACTCCTTCTTGTCCTTGTCGGACGTTGGTCTCGTAGCCTCCTCCTTTTCCGCATTCTCCAAACTTGCCAGTTCCTTCAGCTCGACTCTGCGTGCATATTCCTGGCCACCCTGTTTCCCAAGAGTAAACATCAGCGGACCGCGGAACCAGATAATCGCATGTGAAGTGCAAGTAGGGGAACGAATAAAAGATCAGGCAGCCTTTGGGGAAGACTAAAAGTACGGGAAACGGCGTCGGCTACGAGACGCCGCGAGAATACGTGTGCGAGAAAGTGGCGCGTCGGACGGTGACGCACCATCCAAGAACCAAGACGGATGACCGTGCGGTCGGTAACCAGGACTTACCTGTAACCCCAAAATTGCTCCGAGGACAAGCATCATAATCGTATTACCGGCCGACAAGATTCTCATGGCATCAACGCGATCGTCCATGGTATCCACCTCGGCTGGAGTTACGATCGTGCGCAAGCACGGGATTGTCACAGCCAGATAGACTGATACTGCGAAGAGGTAGGCGGCTTGGACCGGTTCGTGAGTACAAAATATTCTCGGAAGGCTGCCAAAAGGGCCTCACCCAAGCTTGAGCCGTCAAAGAACATAGCGCTCTCGTCCCACTGAACGAGCTTTGCAACAAGGCCGGTCAGCCCAACTCCTATGAAGCCATGCAAAAGTGCCTAGAGCAGTTTCGTCAACTTGCAGCGTAAAGTAAGATTCCTGATGAACCGACCTTGATGGCGGGGGGTGCATTAAAGAACGTAGCGTAAAACTGGAACCCATCCTTGATGGTGTCTTCTGTCAGGTCTTGGTACAAAATACGGTAGTCGACGAAGAAGCATATGAACAGCACTCCTTATAAACGATGAGGACAGAGTCAGCGAGTCACAACCTGCACACGGAGCGCAACACACCAAGGAAAAACGAGCAAGATGCGAGCACTGCGCCTTGTTTGAAGCCCATCTTTGAATCAAGCGGTCAACGTCGAGCGAGCCAAGCAATCAACCTGTTCACACAGTCTCACAGCCACATGTGTGTCTACTGCGGGCTACCGTTGAGCACTTTTTGAACGACGACTTGCCATATCCCATCATTCACCCCTTTGGCCTTCCCCAGCTGTTCCTTCAACCGCTCCACCTCCGCCTCCAGCTCTGCAACTCTGCTTGTCAATGGAGCTCCCAATGGCTCTGCCTCAGTGGGCTGAACGAAAGAAAAAAGATCCCGTTGAAATTCAGATTCGGAGTAGTCGTATTCACATCGGCCAATTTGTGATGTCTGTCGACATGAGCAGTCGCCCCCTGTTCCAACGACAAATAAACTCACCTCGCTCGTGATTGGTAGCATCATCGACACCTCGTGGAGCTCCCTTACGTTCGCATCTCTCATCCGATGGAATGCTGCAACTGGCCGCACTGGCATCACATCGCGGGCATCTGCCACACTGGCCACGCTCAGAGAAAGACTGATGTGACCCACGAGGTCTGGAGGCTTCAGCATCGTTGCGAGGAACGATATCGACATGCCTTTATGTGTCGAGATTGTCCGCAAAAGTTGTTGTGACGCAATGTCATAGACATGAATGAGCCCTGATGCTGTCCCAGCCAGAAGCAGTGACCCGCTCATCGAGATGCAAAGAGCAGTCACGGGTTGACCAATGTCAATGAGCCGTTTTCGCCCAGTCGTGCCGTCCACGTCGAAACGGACGACGTCGGATGCACCTGCACCCCCGATAGCTTCGATAAAGGGCCCTGCATTATTTTTAATCTCGCGTTCGCGAAATAGGTTCACCAAGTAGATGGATCCGTCGGGTGAAGAGGCGAAGAAGAGGCGTTCACTGATGTCCCAGGCGATGCAACGTATTGGCTTTGGAAAATGGAAAGTCGTTACCAACGACTGCGTGGCAAGATCCCACAACTAATTATGCTGTCAGTCGAGTCTAGAACCAACTGATTTGACAGTCTGGTTACCTTTACGGTATGGTCAAGCGATCCAGTCAGTACGCGACACGTCGGAAATGGACCTAGACCACAGACAACATCCGTTACTGGGAGAGTGTGGTCCGATAGTGTGAATTGTGGAAGAGGGTGATCGTTTTGAAGATCGTCGTCTACCAATCTGAGGGGGGACGGTGTCAGTTTGCAAGACCCTTTTCTGCCAAGAAAACCAACACGGACTTCGACACTGACCAGACGCTAACACCAGAATCTTCGCTAGCAGATACCAACACCGTACCGTCGTAGGTGAACTTTAGCACGCTCACTTGGCGATAGTGAGCATCCCAAGAATTGTAGAGTATGCCCGACGCGACCTACTATCCAAAGGGTCACGACATGGTGCATACTGAGAACGATGAAACGAAACGCGCCTCCCAGAGGTATATTCGTCCCTGAGCGGTACCACCAGCACAGTACCTTGCCTTTAGATCTAATGCCAGGCAAGTCAGCTTTTCCGGCAAAACCATCTTGAGGGCGATCTGGTCCTGTTCGTCGATAGTCATTCCTTAGCAGACGATCCTTGCGGGCCTCGGGATACACGTACCTTTTGAAAATTATAGACATGCAAAAGGGCCTTGTCTGATTGTGCTGCGAGCATAATTCCCCCCTGACCCTCCTTTGTCTCTACAAAGGCATTGCAATGTGGTGTAGAACTGCTTTGTTTGAATGAGGAGAGGACGTTGCCTGTTTGGAGGTCATGCAGGACGAATGCTCCTGGTCCTGAACCTGATGGCTGGGGTGCCGTGGCACACAACACGACCTCCTGGAGACCCATAAGCTTGTGCTGGGACACTTGGCAGCGTAGAGAAAGATCGACCACAGCCACAGCGGCAGCCACAGCAGGCATGCCTGGCAGAAGCCACGATCCGTCTTGACTCGTATGTCCATCTGCTCCTCTCCCCCTCTCCCAACTTTCGATCACATCTAGTAGCCCAAACATTTTCTAGCTTTCTCTGTCGACGAGACCATGGCCACGAATCTCTACGAAGTATTGGGTATCAACCGCAATGCAACTTCGGAGGAAAGTAAGTCATAACATCTGTCAGTCCGCGTGTATGGTACTCAGACGTTCTTCAAGTCCGAAGAGCCTACAGGAGAAAGGCCTTGGAGACCCATCCTGATCGCCTGCCCCAAGGTGCATCTGCAGCCGAGAAATCCGTTTCCGAGGACTTGTTCCGCAAGGTACACGCCAATCCTTGCTGTCCTGCCATTTATTATTCATCTATTCCCCTACTTGCTCCACACCATCAGGTAAATAACGCATACGAAGTCTTGCGTGACCCTCAGAACAGAGCAACATACGATCAACACGGTATCTGGCCCCCTCCAGAACCCGCCCCCCAACGCCCATTCGCCAATGGACCCCACGATTCCTTCTCAGACCCCTTCTTCCGCGATCCATTCTCCCACGACCCCTTCTTCCGTGGTCCTCGCACGAATCCATTCGGTGGTTTCGGATTCGGGTCACGACCTGGCCCAAGGGATTTCACTGATCCATTCGTCTTGTTCGACTCGATATTTGGAGACCTTCACAGAGCGTTCGAGGCTGGTCCCTTCTTTGATGATCCAGTCGGAACCCGCGGTTTCGGATCGAATCAATCTAGCGGTGGCTTCTTTAACAATGGTTTCCCTTCCATCACACCCCCATTCGATTTCAGTGGCGGAGGCATGCGGGGCAGCGGAATGCAGTCGTTCAGCAATAGCGGAAGCGGAGGGAGGTGGGTCTCTGAGAGTTGGACGAGCTCTACTGTCAATGGCGTGACGCACACCAAGTGCGTGCGCAGGGACTCGGAGGTGGGCGTTCGAGTTCTCCTGCTTGGTCTCCCTCTCATACTAACGACGACGTAGGGCAATGAACATGTTACCTATCGGTACCCAGATGGAACCGAGCGTCGCACGATAAACGGTGTCGATCAGTCAGCCTCCCACCCTCCAAGGGCGTTACTAACGAGCGCCCAACCCCCACCCCCGCCACCTGTATCTTATCCTATCCAAGACGTTAGCATACCTCCCGCTCCTCCCCCCTACTCCGAAACAGTTGCTCAACCACCTCTCCGTTCACGTTCAACGAGACATCACGTTCATTACGATGATCATCCTGGCGATAGACGTGAACACAGGCACAGGTACAGACACGAACACGAGCACTCGTCACGAGATAAGGAAAGAGATAGAGGTAGGGAGCATGAGGCTGAACGACGTGGGCATGGCTATCGTGATGATGGACATGGACATGACCCGCAGAGCGGCTCGCCCTGGAAGTTTTGGAGGTCCTGAGAAGTGAAGGTCGAGCGATACTGGTACTCGGTGGACTAATAATGGTTTCTCTCTTTCCCCCTCTCTCTACTTGCTTCGAGATTTATTCGCACAAGCTCTCTGCTCGACGATACCGCAACCCGGTAGATGTCTTGAATTTTATGTGCTTTCTCATCGCCTTGTTCTTTCCACATATGCTCTTTTTGAGTAGTCGAAACACTGTAAAATATGGATTTCCTGACAACAGGCTAGCAGCTATTCTCTTATCCCTTTTCCCGACGGCTTCGCGATCGATTGATGTAGTATTCTCGTGCCTACGTACTGGGCCTAAGTTATACTCATCTGGGACGACATAAATCGCTTTTCGAAGAAGATTTACAATCCTTCGAAGAATGATAGATCCTGCGCCGATAATCCACCCGTCTGCTTCGGCTTCGCAAGTTGTGATGATCCGGTATTTGTATCTGTGTTAGGGAGGGGGGTACCCAGAGAAGAGAATGAAAGTATGGGTGTAGACGGGGAAGGCAACAGTGGTGGGGAGGATGACAGTAGTGGGTTCCTCGAACCAAGTCCCTTTCCTGGGCCGCCCGCGACTCCAAAAGGTGCACGCAAGGCACTCGTCGCAGTGGATGACACCGTGGAATCCATCTCGACGCCACCAACCACACCCAGTGGCGAAGGCAAAACCTCCAAACCATCACTAAGAGTATTACCATCACCCAACAAATCAAATGCCTCCTCTCCAATCAATGACCCTGGCGATGTAGAGGACAACGGAGGTGGTGGAATTGCCCTCATTTTCCGTTCATCTAAATCGGGTGAATGTGAGTTTGGCCACAGTAGCCCCCCGCACGCTGCCGCATGGTTAACGAGGCTCTGCGTACGCTGATGTTCTGCATGAGTGATAGGTGGAACCGAGAACACGCTATTCATGAGGCTGGTATGAACAGTTGGTGAGGCGGATGTCTGGCTCGGGGTATGAGCATGGTAGACGCGGGAGGGGAGAGTATCGATACGCGACGGTTGCCTGTGTTGAGATTGAGGTTTGATGGGCAATGGAGGTGGCGACGGTGTGTGTTTCCTATTCTCACCTCGCACGACCGAAGGTGGAGAAACGAAATCATCAAAACTATCCAAGGATGCCGAAATAGAAGCTCTTGTAGAACATAACTGATCTACTGATGTTTGAGATGCAGGACTTAATATTGATGATGTAGAAGACGAGCTTGGGTAGTGTGTACGCTCGTACGTACGACGGGGAGGTGGTGAGGGTGGTGAAGGAGATCTTTGAGAAGGGTATGTATTTGGAGACGGAAATGGCGCAGGAGCCGAGGACGGAAAAGGTGCAAAAGCAGAGAATTCGTCATCGGTGTCGTAGGAGTCATGGAACGGAGAAGTATCAGTGCTCCGCGTCGTGGATGAATGGCCAGGCGTTATGATCGGGGGGAAGGCACTTGGTCGAGGTGTTTGTGGAGGAGAAGCTGGTGGCGGGGGAAGGAGTGGGGGAATAGAGAGTGATGGAGGAACCTTTTGAGATGATGGAGCGGTGAAGGAAGAATGAGGCTGTGAGTTGGGTTGAGGGCTTGGTTGGAGTCTTTGCTGTATTGCCGGCGTGCTCGACTGTCCAAATGCGATGGTTGGTGTTGCTACGTCTTTCAGAGGTAAAGGAGGGCTTCGAGTACGCGTGGATGGAGCGGCGGGCTTCGGTGATAATGGGGGAATCAAGACAGGAACATTGGGTATGTGGTTTACACCCTGCCCCCGGAAGGCCCTTGGTGCACCTCTGATCACACTCACACCATCCAAGGTTCCAACCCCAAGTGCCGAAGGAGGACGGGTTGACGGTATTGATTGCTTGGGAGGTGGCGGAATCGGGGGTGGCAATTTTGGCGGAAGAAGTGATGGATTGCTCACACCCGTTAGCGCGTCTAGGGCACCATTGTTGATGTCTTCGTCAGATGGGTCACTTGCACTTGGCACGATGTCAGAGAGGAACTCGAGGTCATCAGAAGAGAGCGCCAAGGAGCTGTGCTGAGCACCTTTCGTGCGCGAAAATCGATTCAGGAAGCGTGAAACGGCAGAGGGAGCTGGCGCCGTTGCTACCGCTGTAGGGTGAGAGTCCGAAGGTGGCGGTGGCGGTGGCGTGGACGCGTTCGGCGACGCAGCTTGGGAAGACGGCGGAAGAGGAACAGACTTGACACTTTCTGGACTTGACCTTGCAGGGGACCTGGATTGTTCGCTGGGGGTCCCGACCGGAGCAGCTTGGATTGCGGACGCCCTGCGGTTCCAAAACGACAGTAAGCCAGCGGTAGCTTTCCTTGGTTTTGACTCCTCGACCGCGCTAAGACGATCTTCCTTTTCAAGAACTCTCCACCCAATGTGTGTCACGTCTGGAATGATATCTTGCGTAGCTCTGATGGATTTCTCCCAGTCTAATGTTCCCTTTGAGGCCAACAAGCGTGTCAGAGGGCTGCTGGCCGACGCAGGCAAATGACGTGTCAGCTTAAGTGCATCATTCATTGCCTTTGCGGTGGCAGTTGCTGAAAACTGCACAGTGGGCGGTAGTGTTGAATCGGCGGGGAGTAACTGGGTGAGAAGCGTGGCGCTGTGGGAGAACGTCAAGATCATTACGGGACGCAAACACGAAGTCGCCGGGACTTCAAGACATACATGTCTGCAAGATCGTCGAAACCCGAATTCCGGTTGTCCTCATTGCTGGTTTTAGATGCTGGCCAAATCTCTTGTGAGACTTGTTCGCAATGGCGGAGTAAGGCGTCTAGCAATTCTGGGGGCTGCACTAGACTAAGGAATGAGCTGTAGTGTGCGTTTGTACAAATGTCGTACCACCGCGCGGTTGAGTTTCTCTTTCTTCTGGCGGGCAGCTTCCCACTGGTCAGGGGGGTGAGTTTCCTTGGGAGTAGCCTCGGAAGAGGGCGTGGCGGCCCACGCCACGCCCCAGTCATCGTCGGGGGGATTGAAGGGGGCCTGGAGATTCTCGTCAGACGGACGCACAACCAACGCAATATCGCGAGGGGTTGCATCAGATGTTTCAGGCACGGGACGAAAAGAGTCTCGAGGAGACGTGGAACGAGCAACCTGGTGATCCGAAACGGAGGCACCTGTCGCAGAGAAAGGTTCTGAGACAGTTGGCGAAGGGGGTTGAGATGTGCTACGCCGGTCCTGTGCGGTGATGTCCTGTTCGGAGGTCATGTCCCGGGACTGAACGACGGTAGAAGAGAGCCAAGCAGTGCGGTCGTCTGCAGACCACGCCGTGTCTTGCCATGGGGTCGAATTGGAGGGGGCGTCCCAAGCTGAAGCCCATGGATTGTCCATGTCGTTTCTGGTCAAGCTGGTCATAGGCTCTGCCACGTGATCTGACAATGTCGTTGTGGATCCCCGGCAGTTTCTTCTCTCTCCGTCCCTTCCATCTCACATCCCATTCTCATGGACATGGACATCGCCAACGACGGCGAAAACATCCTCGACTGGAACGAGGACCGCGTTCACCAGTGGTTCACCGCTCTGGGATTTCCGCAGTACGAACACCAGATCAGAGGTGCCCTGCCTGGCTTACCCTGTAGCAACTACAGCTCACCTCGTGCTATCTAGAACATAACATCTCGGGGGACGTTCTGTGCATGCTGGATCCGGAGACCCTCAAGGCAGTCGGAGTCGCCACCGTCGGCCAGAGGCTCGCCATCCTCAAAGCAATCTACCAAGCCAAGCTCGCATATCACATACCTATCGACTCGGATCACTACGTCCCCCCTTGTATGTCCATTCCATCCACCTACCTCCTCATATTGAACCATGTTTTGCAGCCGAGGCTCAGGAACGTGCTGTGTCTGTCGAGAAACTCAATGACCTCGTCAGGGAGCAGGGTGGGTGTCTCTCGTTCAGTCCTCCTTTCCTCCTCCTCATTGCCTCATAAACTTGTAGCTCAACGTGTCTATCATCTCGAAGAAGACAATAGGCGGCTAAAGGAGACCGTTGAAATGATGCTCGAGGAATTCAGCCAAGTTCGTAATTCACAACGACTGGCACGAGTAGCTTACTGACAGTCGGCAGACTGTTCACCACTCTCGCAAACAGGATGAACACACACTAAAACGACAACCTTCCTTTAAGTGGGCTCAGTACCCAAATCCTGCAAAGTCTCCCACAAAGCCAGAAATAGAGTCTCCAAATCCCTCGCCTCATCAAATGGAACATGATGCCTCTCAGGTCCGTTCGACGCAGCCCAATCCAACCCAATCTGGCCCTTCTACACTGCAAAGGAACCCAACACTCTCCACGGTCGATTCCCCTGGTTCTCAGCCATCGTCGTCTACAAGAACCAATCGACAAGAAAGCTCAGACAATCTCAAGAGTTTCAAAGTTAGCTTGGAGGACCCGACGTGGAAAGTCTTGCCGGCTGCATTGAAGAAATATAAGATCAATAACGATAACTGGCAAAATTATGCCATGTTTATTTGTTATGGATCAGCTGGTACTGACCACATCCCCGTTACATTGTCGTTGATCATTCACCGTCTGTTTTACAGGAAATCGCATCGAACGGTGTCTTAGTTACGACGAGAAACCGTTGCTTCTCTTTCAAAAATTAAAGGATGCCAAGAAAAATCCCGTTTTCATGCTCAAACATATCAAAGATATACGTTCTCCAATCGCGGTTGCTCAACAAAAACATGCTCTACGCAAAGCCTCGATTTCATCCGAGCATACAAATAGCAACAATAGCACACCTGGCACCACACCCTCGCACCCTAACAAGCCTGTCGCTGTTGGCCAGGGCAAAGCAATTGCGCGTCCTCCGAGGCTCGAGGTGAGTGACCTATCGACACCACTGCCCCTCACGGGCACCACGCCGCAAGCTGGTTGGCCCGAGGTCATGTCGCCCGTCGTCGAAAATAAATCTGGTGAGGATAGCAGCAGTCGCGAGATGACCTCCGCTACGTCGGTCAACTCGGGACAGATCTCCGACTCCACCAAATCCAGAATAACGACCTTGTGTGGATCAACCGAAGCAGAGAGTACGAAAAGGGAGATGCCTCCATCTATGGGTGTTTCATACGCAGTAGCCATATACCCCTATATGGCGGAACAAGAGGATGAATTTGATGTTGTCGTGTGCGTGTTCTTTCTCCTTCACCGTCTAGTAGCTTTCTCATCCAGGCATATAGCGGGGATACCTTTGTCATTCTTTCTCGAGCCCGTGGTTGGTGGGTCGTACAACGGGACCCAACGGGCTCTGGTGTTGTCGACACCGATACCTCAAAACAAGGATGGGTGCCCGCAGGTTGTTTGTTGGAGACGAATGTCCCAGTCGCATCAGCGATAGCGGAAGCAACCGCGGCAGCCAAGGCTTCCGGATCCTCCGACGTCTCCGAGAACAAGACACCGATCTTGCCACTGAGCATTATATCAACGAGCTTCCCTGGCATTGCATTGATGGACTACAAGAAGAAAGGAGATGAGGAGTTGGATTTGGCAAAGGATGATGCATTGAGAGTGTTCAAACGATACAACCATTGGTCATATGTGCGTTTCCACTACTTCGATCGTGTCTAAAGCTAACGATTCACTTTGTAGGCTGTCAAGGAGGAGGGTGGCGATCGCGGCTGGGTGCCTTCTTGGTTCATTGGGAAGGTACCAACCCCAGGCGGTGCACCAACAACGCCAAGCACAAGCTCAGCTCCGGCAATGAGTAACGGAACGTCCCTTGACGCTGATCTCCCGACTCAGAACCAGGTCTCACCATTGTCGTCTGCATTCCCTGGCCCAGTGCAGAGTCGCGCACCCATATGAAGATTTGTACCATCATCAAGTGTATCTATTTTCATGTCTTCTGCTTTCTTAACGATTTCTCTGCCTCCGATCTTTCGCATCCACTAATATCCATACGACAACAAGCTACCGTCTTGGTCGCATCGCTATCTTTCGTTCCCTGTTAATGCTCACATATTCCATCATGGACACATACCTTGTTCGTTCCTTTACCTCGAGAGTACAATATCCCACTTACGCACTTACCGTGACATGATTTCTTTGGGGTTCAGGCGATCATGATGCAGGATGGGTCTATCTGTCATTCCCACGTCAACTTCTCGTCCACCGTCAATACCTTCTTGTATCATATCAATCTAATGATCCCTATTACGAACATTTTGTACGAAGATGGGTGGTGCAATTCATAGTTTGAATGATGGCGGTTGGTTCATTTGATCATGTTGAACCCACTCGTTAGACGACCAGTGCTGTAACTATTGGTAGACTTTCAACATCTTCATCAGCAGGGAGAGATACCACCCTGTCAGCCCCCAGACTTCGAGTCTGCCGCTATTGATTTCCGACTGCCCACGTGTGTCACTCGACTCCCACGGAACGCCGGGGGGAACAAGATCCGAAACATCAATGGTCCAGTACGGCCTTCCACCACGGAAATGATGAGTTTTGGGCCGAGCGTGCGAGATGAAAGCCGTAAGGGGGAGATGGAAAATGGTAGCCACTTCGGGTTGGGATATCGTCAATGAAGTGAGAGATATAGATGGGAGTGGGGAATCAATGGTATCCCCGAATGCATCCTGGCTTTGACGTGTATTTCTAACTTCCAAGTCTGGATCGGTTTGCCTGGAATGGGTATTTGATTCATGGCTCGAGGGTAACGGTGCATTTGCACGCGGATAGATGAAACCCTGAATGCAGAAAGTTTTTCCATGGGCCGGTCAGTGTGGGACCAGATAGAGGACGTACGACGTAGGGCCACACTCGGAGACCTCCGAGGCTCAATTCGGCAGGACCGAACTGCCCTATGACCTCGATCTGACAAGGGAGAACACCCACTTCTTCGTGCGCTTCCCTCAACGCAGTGGCTAGAAAGGATGGATCTGTCTAATGGTATGGGAATGAGCATCGTCCGCCGCTCACGAGCACCAAAAGGGGGTAGATCACTACCTTGTCTGCTCTCCCACCTGGAAAGCTGCCTCCCGAGTCAGGGTAAGAACCACGCAGCATCACTCCGACACACACCTCACTTCACCAGCATGGGTCCTCAGCTTCCCTCTGACCTCGAGTAGTACGCCAGGTGTGTCGTTTACGTTGCAGAGGGGGACAAGGACAGCGGCGTGTGATTCTGTCGGGTCCGGGAAAATACTATCCTGGTTCAGCGCCCCGGCGAGGGCATCTCTGATCTTTGCGAGCGAGGCGCGCGTGAACGGGGCTGTAAGTGAAATGATGGAGGATGATGGCGCGCCATTTGCTGCTGTCGCGGTCATGAACGTTCTGGACAACATGTTGCCATTCTGCTTGTGAGCGAAAGGTCAGGGAGGTTGATATTAGAGAGGACGGAAGCTTTGATGACCGAACCGAACAAGATGATTGATCCCATATTCGGAAAACGTTCCTTTGAGGAGCTCCTGCTCGTCGGACTCCGAGCCTAAATGGATGCCGTCGAAAAGGCCAACGCAGAACGTCAGAAAAATTGGTAACCTCTGTCTGCTCGCTCTCGTGTGCCGCCCTGACTGTCTTTGTGCATACTACAGGGCCAAAGACCAGAAAATCGGCGAAGGTACCTATGCCGTGGTCTACAGAGGTCCGTCATTTGCTCGTACCCTCGCGTACCCTCCCATTCCTCATTCCACGCCGATAGGTCACGAAGTATCTACCTCTAGAAAGGTCGCCATCAAAAAGATAAAAGTCGGGCAGTTCAAAGATGGCCTCGACATGTCTGCCATTCGCGAAGTCAAATATCTTCGTGAGCTACACCACCAGAACATTATCGAGGTAGTTCTCTTTCTCATCGTATCTTCCTTCATACAATATTCCGCTTACCCGACCGCCAGCTCATGGACGTATTCTCCTCGAAAACAAACCTCAATCTCGTCCTCGAGTTTTTAGATAGCGACCTCGAAATAATCATCAAAGATCGCACGCTCGTTTTTTTACCCGCAGACATCAAATCGTGGATGGCAATGACCTTTCGTGGATTGGAGTTCTGCCATAGGAATTTCATTCTCCACCGGGTGCGTTTATCCTTTGATAATTCTGTGTAGGGCCACTCCGGTATTCGGTGTATAGCGTTGTGTTGCTGACCCAATCTTGATGATTATAGGATCTGAAGCCGAATAACTTGCTCATTGCCTCTGATGGGCAGCTCAAGCTCGCCGACTTTGGTCTCGCGAGAGACTTTGCAGACCCCGGATACAAGATGACATGCCAGGTCATCACTCGGTTCGTTCATGTCCCACTTCACCGAGTAGTCACACGAATCTCACTTGTTCCGTGTCAGCTGGTATCGACCCCCTGAACTTTTGTTCGGCTGTAGATACTACGGCACCGCAGTCGATATCTGGTCCGTTGGGTGTATCTTTGCAGAGTTGATGTTGCGCACACCATATCTCCCCGGCGAGTCAGATATGGACCAGTTGAAAACCATCTTCCGAGCACTTGGAACGCCGACGGAGGAGGATTGGCCAGTGAGTTCTCTGCTGTCCCTTGTCCCGTTTTTCTGACCACCATGACCCGTGCGCATAACCCTCGTTTGCTGTCCCCCCAGGGCCATACTAAACTCCCAGATTACGTTCCCGTGGGACAGTTCCCTCGCGCTCCCCTCCGTGACCTCTTCACCGCGGCCTCTGGAGACGCCTTAAGTCTGCTCAATAGATGCCTCACGTACGAGCCACGACGACGGATCGGTGCCCGAGAGGTCTGTCCTCTGTTCAAGAATTACATCTTGCACAAATACATGTCTTCACCATTCTGAACCTTTTCATACAGGCCCTTCACCATCCTTACTTTACATCCCTCCCCTATCCAACACATCCATCTAAACTTCCCAAACCTGCCTCCGCCCAGTCCCGCCCTCTCGGAGAGGTGGACGGAAATGTCGATCTGTTGGCGTCAGGTCCAGGCGCAAAAGCTGCACCGCCGAACAAACTGAAACGAAAGCTTTCGTCACCGATAGATGGTCTAAGACCGTTGGCACGCAAGCTGGATTTTGGAGCGTTGTGACGATTTATCGGCTGCTCAACCGTTCGCTTGTCGGTTTTGTTACAGGGAGTTCAATCCCTTTGAAACGTGTATACATGTTTATATGTAAGATGAATTCCAGCGGTATTGCAACGATAAAGATGAGGATTCTTGGATTGGGAGTGGAACTGGTAACAGGAACAAGAAAAAACACCAGAGTGCCAATATAACGTAATGTATTTCAACGAGGTGTATCGCATATAGTACATTTATCTACTGCGCTCGAAGGATTAGCGAGCGAGCAGACAGAACACTCCCATGTACCGCTTGCAGGCTTGGGAGGTGGTGTTACGCCAGCCGCAGACCAGTCAAAACCCTTCAATGGGGCGGTCGGTGGCGCTATTGCGGTGGGAGCGGAAGAGCTTGGTGCAGGCGTAGGCGCGGGAAAGGGAGAAGAGGAAACTGTCGGTGCTTGCCGGGGAGCATCGCAAATCGTACACTTCTCCTTCGCATCTGCAGGATTCTGCAAGCCGCAAAGTGAACACATCCATGTCTGCGCCGAACTGGTGGGCGCTTTCCTCCCAGCGGCGGTCCAGTTAAACCCATTCATAGCGCGTACTGGCGCAATAACGGGGGTGAACTCGTAAGTGGGGAGGGAAGTAACAGCCAGGGAAAGCACAACATCACGCGCCGCGGAAAAGCTAGGACCGGCGGGGTAGGAAGAGGCTGTTCCGACGGAAAACGTATATTTGGGAAGTTCGTCGACATCCATCGCAAGAGCTTCCTCCTTTGGTGACAACTTAGCCTTTGCTAGTGCCATCGTGGGCTTGGGGAGAGCAGGTGAGGGTACGGGCGAGGGTGCAAAGAGCGGTGGAAGGATCGATGCCGGTACAGCGTCCGCACTCTTGATCTCCACTTTGTCGGCATGGAAACTGTACCGAAGCTTGGAAGGCTCCTTTGGCGCAGAAGTCTTCACACTACCATACAGCGGTTTGGTAGCAGAGGGCGGAGACAGTGTCGTCGCTGACGGTGGTGGAGCTGGCTTGCCATTGACGTGGGCAGTGTCGTCGGCAGGCTCGATAATTTCCGTGGGACGTATAATTGATTTGGAAGCAATGGCCTCATCGATTTCTTGGGCCTTGGCCGATGGTCTAGCAGGTGGGGTTTTACGCCGCTTGGAAGGGCTCTCTTCACCCTCCAGGATGGTGATTGTCTCCGCAACGTGGGAAGCGGAGTGGATTGCATGTATGGAACCGTTGGGTGCAGAAGCGAAAGGTTCGTTGCCTAAGACTTCTTCCCCACGAGTCAGCTTTTCCATTTCCGGTGGCGGTCTCGAGCGTTTGGTGCCCTGCGAAGCATACATGAGCCAACTGGCTGAGTTCATCACAGGGTCAACCCACCTTGGGGACAGTGGCTTCAATGATAGCTTGTGCAGATATCTCCGGTTCCAGTTCTCTTGGCTTCTCAGCAGGCTTCGCAGTAGGTTTGGGTCGCTTAGCCACAGGCTTCCTCACTGGTGCCGGAGGTTTGACAGGACTAGCAGTCTGGTACGGATTAGAAACATCTGGCTTCTTTGTGGGGGTCACTTCCTTGATGAGCTCAGTCATAAAATCAGCTGCTCGGGTGGGCCGGGAAGGCGGAGAAGCCTGTGGTGGTGAATCGCTCTCCTTCCACGTCTGCCGTAAGGGAGATGGGATGGCCGGTGTGGTTGGTTTCATGGGTAGCCCACCCGTACGAATGCGAGGCTGTATACCATTCGCCTTCGAAGGCGTGACCGGCGGCGCGGGAGCGAGCGTGGAAGAAACAGTGGCTTTACCGTTCAAAAATGTCACAGAAGATCCAGCGGCGTGGTGCGATGGTGGAATAGGAGATTCCGGCATGAAACTTGGGAAACTGGTGGTCGAGGTTGAGGGCACTATCGGCTTTTGAGGTGTCGAGGATTCAGCCTCATCACCCACACGCCGTCGCTTCGTGTCAGTTGTCGGCGGCGTCCTAGGAGGTGAGAGTTTAATTCGATGTTGCTGCGGACGTGGTGCAAAACCAGGAGACTGGTAGCGATTGCGGGGACGCGAACTGCCTGCACCCTGCCACCGGTATACGCCATTAGGATTCCTGGAAAGGGTTTTGCGCGGTGTTTGGATATTGCCAGTGCCCTGAGTTTGGTTTGGCGACGCGCTGCGTGAAGGTGACACGGAAAACCGAAATGGTTCAGGTTTGTCAGGAACAAACGTTGACCCTAGAGCAACAGTGGCAGAGCCATGGGTAAATGCACTCCTACACAACAAGCCTCGGGCGCACCTTGCACGTTTTTCTGGATGTAATCCACAATACCGGCTGCCTCAAAGTCGTTAAGGGGCTGCCCGGCTTTCTCGACCAAAAACCTCGTGACTGGCTCGAGGTTTTTGGCCAGGGAGGAACTGGAAGGGGCAGGCGGAGGTGTGTTCAAAGAAAATGGTTGATGTGGAGGTGATTGTGCAACATGACCTGAACTTGCAGTCGGACCGTTCATCACCGATGGCCTTGATGAATTGGATGATGACTAAATGGGGATTGAGCAATCTTGAACTCGAAGGAACGTAGGTCGGGTACATGCCTGCTGTTGTGGTGGCGGAGGTGGAGGTAATGGTTGTGGTGGTGGTGAGAAGCGACGAGGCGGAGGACCTTGTTCAATCTCGCCGTCCGACGGGCCTGAGATGTCGGAATCCTCTGGTTCGCTGTCGCCTCGGAAGGGATTTAGAAAGCTCATTAGTCCAGAAAGACTCCAAGGCTGAGAGAAATGGTTCAATGCTGAGGAAGTTTCGGGACAGACGGGTGCACGCACCGATTTTTTCGACGGCTGGACCTTGCCCGATTTTGAATGTCGCGCGTATGGGGAAGAGAGGTTGTTTCTGTTAGCGCGACGGTCCTTCCGTCTGAGGGCGCTCATTGTGAATAATAAATAGTGTTTTGCTCGACAGGGCGGGCAACAAGTATGGCTGGGACGAGCTCGACGACGAGCTCGAGGATGAGGTGAAGTGAGAAGATACGAGAACAACGATCACGACAGGGAACGACGGGGTTTAGGGCCGGCCTCTGAGGGACTTGTTGAATTTGCTGGTTTCCATTGTTCTGCCAACGACACACACGGTCGCCATGCCTGACAAGGTCGTGAAGACGCCCTACCCGCTCATCG
>QFEL01012840.1:0-10806 GCA_003316195.1 Neoboletus brunneissimus
TTTTTTTGTGCATTGTGTGTTGAACACTGGCACTAGCCTGTCTCTTAAGTAAATACCCCGATGCATCGTACAATTACTCTACAGTTGGTTTTCTTAAATGCATGTGCATATACATGGGGACCCTGTCGTTGTAGCTACATGAATGTGAGGACGGGATGAATAGCAACGACAGGCTCGGTGATGAGTCTATAGGCCGCAGACGCTGGAGGAAGTGATGCTTGACAAAAAGGAACGCTGGCAGACTCGAGCGTCAAGCATGCGCACACTGATCAGCAGCAGGACCCATTACTTGGGACTCGCCCGATGGACGTGTGCAACTAGAAGCAGGCCCGCCTCATAGCCAGTCACATTTCGGCGCTTGTGTCATCACCAAACTTACACAGCAACTTGGGCAACGTGTGTGTTGCGTCTTTACTTCCTCTAGAGCACCATGAACCCATCGTCAATACCTGACCCCCCACAGGATACATATGTTAGACACTTGCTGTCGCATCGTGGATACCCGTTGTGGATGCCAGAGCCAAGCAGGCGGCTTCCACAAGCTTATCTGCGCGAAGGTCTCAGGATCGGGGATGTCGGTGTCATCGTCCCAGAGAATGGCAGTTTTGACGTCTTTTTCAATATCTGCCTACCTCCAGAACACCCTCTTCATCGGCGTGGCGTTCCTGACAACTTCAGTCCCATCAGCCTGGACAGTGAAGACATTGATGTATTTCCCAGTGCAGAGGACCCCGGTCGCGTTATCGCGAGTCCGTCTGTGAGGCAGGTTGCCCCTCCCGATGGGTCACATGCGAGGTTTGTTCGATCCTCCTTTCGAGGCGTTCGCAGTCACTGACGATATATCATTCAGGGTAGAATACGATTTCTGCTTACCTCCCAGTGATGGCGCGCTTCTCGTTTTGCCTCAAGGCGCCGAACATCACGATCTTCGAATCAGACGTAGATTCCTATACGAGGCCCTTGAACACGCTGGGGTTTGGTATGATTACGCTGAGCGATGCCTCCATCGCATTATCAGCCATGACTCCCTATATTTGATTACTGGCTTTTATAAAGCCCGATCCTGGTCCCTCGCATCTTTTCCGAGCGTCCCGAACGTCACAGGGGCTATCGAATATCCGGTTCGATTCACAGCGCTACAGTCCCGCGGGAACCTTGAATCAAACTATACCTGGAGACATGAACGCGCTTTGGACTGGCGAGTCGGACCCCCCGATGACTTATCCGATGGGATCCCCAACCAAGCTGTCTTTATCAGTGGATTCAAGATTGCCATCAACGACGAGCTCTTAGTCTGGAAAAGGATCACTGTCAAAGCTGACACCGACCAAGACCAATCGGAGGTTTCCAACGTTGTCGGAAGGGGCTCTTGGTTACCAAAGCTTTGGAGTAACTTGGCTCAAATGGGGAGTAGCTCCGAAGCTGATGCGCAGCACGATATGCCCAGCGGATCAGATACCAAAGCTTCATTTGCGCGCGGCTCCCCAAGTGGTACATCTCACATCAGCGACAACCCTGTGACAATCTCCCATGTTCCACGGATGTCCAAGGTTGGTTGGTGATTCCCCCCCTGCATTTGGGTTCATCAAGGCTTCCCTGTTAATAGTCGCTTCATCCTTCGGACATCATCAACCGATGGCTATTCAGCAAGGTTCGAATATACTTCGCAACTGTGGATGCGATGATTATCATCGCTCACTGTTATATAATTTTTCATCCAGGAGCCTTCTGCAAAGGTCGCCGTGACCCACGATACTGAGTGGTCTGGTTTAGTCGAAACGGTCTGTCGACATTTTCTTACACTCGATGAGCAGTCTTGATCTTGCGATCCAGGGGAAACTTGACTATAAAGACCTACTGCAAAGTGGACGTCTCGAGTCAGTGTTGTCTGTTTATAATGACGCTGTCTTTCAGAACGGTAGGACTATGGCATTATGTATCCACGATTACTAACCTTCGATACTAGATGCTGTGTTTCTACAAACGAAAGCAGTAGGGTAAGTTTGTTCGCGCCGCCAAATAGATGGTGCTTATTTGAGGAACAGTGCTTCATCGACTGTAGCGACCTGTCGGCGCTAAACGCTCCCGCTTTCGACATTGCAGTCGGAGATGCTAGTTTCGGATGATGACGATACAACCCCAGACGCCAGTGTCGACAGCTCGCCGCGAATATTTAAGCCCACTCAGAGGATGCAATCCGAGATGCTAGTTTCGGATGATGACGGTACAACCTCAGACGCCAGTGTCGACAGCTCGCCGCGAGTCCTGCAAACACCGGATACGGACCCTTTGCAAACCACGACCACGACAGTACAGACTGTCGTTCGTGCAAGTAGCACTCGACTATCTGACGTATCTTTATTCCGCACGGAAGATCCATTGTCCTCTGGTTTCGTTCCAGGTGAATCTGAAAGTTTGGACAGATGTCGATGGAAAAAGGAGGATGGATCACTCTGTGGACAAAAGATCACACAGGCATCTGTCCCTGATCATCTAGCTTTGCACGGGATCAAGAATATGCCTCGTGGCGCACGCGTCTTGTGCCGCTGGAGTAATTGCACCCGTACCTCAATGAATCATGAAAGCATCGTCGGACATGTCCGCGAAATGCACCTTACACGTCAATTTCTCATCAAACGTGGTAGTAAAGTACCCCCGGATGAACTGGGCTTGCAACACCCTCAGGAATCACAGGGGTCGAACTCTCTTTTGTTTCCTGATGACGATTAGGCGGCATCGCCAGAGACCTTGCTTGGACGTATGACTGTTGACTCCCAATCCATACTACAGTACTACAATGATTTGTTTATTTATTATGTCCATTTGGTCTTGTGGATGATTCGCACATGAAGCCAACGCGGGGAGGACCTTGCCAGCCTAGCAAGGTTGATGATGATGACACCAAGATGATTCTTTGGAAGCATACTATGTACACATATGTATAGTAACAAATAGCTAGGCAATGCGTGGAAATGTGAGTTCTGTACCTACACAGTAGCGACGTTTGTTCAAGTTGGTAAACAATTTCTGCTGATCACTAGCACTGTTAGCCCGCCCACAATCACCACAAGATCGGCGTACATGCAGCTGGCGTGAAATAACATGATATTATGATAACACTTCCAATGGCTGTAGTGCCTTCGGAGTACTATGGATTCGAACTTCGAAACCCTAAAGCTGTGGTGCGAAAGGTTTGTCATGAGGTGATCGATGGCTTCCGTGAGGTCAGGCGCACTAAGCTAGTCATAGTACCAGTTACCTTGCTCTGCACCTTGTATTACGCTGGTGTCCCGTGTGGAGCTTACATACAATTTCGACAGAAAGCCCGGAAGCCTAGACACCCAGGCAGTGCTATCTGGCAGTGGTTCTGCGACCGTTCACATAGATCTTGATGTCCTGCGTCTCCAGAGGAAACCTTGAAAGCCTGTATAGTGGAGGAGAGACATCAACAGAGCGTGGTGGTGCATTTAAACCATCACCAGATCTGCAGAAATTCGGAGAGACAGGTCCGGTTAACAGGAGAATGACTTGGAATCATTGCTGAACACTCGTGAACTAGTCATAGCGGTCCACGGACGCGAGTCTGTCTGTCTCTCGAGGGCGTCGTCATCACCCTGCATCACGATGATAGCACCTGCGCAAAAGGTCACTCTGACCACGGGTAAGTTCGTGAAGTTTATCGAATTCCTACTTGGACCATAGTAATATTAGCTCGTGTGGATGTGGTGAAGTACTTACTGTAAACAACACAAGGAACGCCATGAACTCAACGGTTGGCCGGGGGGCATGATATTTTGGGGTGCTCTCCAATAGTTGACCTATGTAATACGATGTGTGGCTCGGACAGCCGAAATAACATAGGTAAACTGCGTACCACACTATTACAGTGTCACGCAGTGCATCCAGACGTTATAGAGCCCCAGTCTATGTGTGTCGATAGGCCAAGTGGCTTGATGTAGACACGGGATGGATCGGGAATGTGATGAAAGTCATTGCCCTGCGTCGCCAGGCCAAGTTTCTCCACTGGGAGCCCAGCCAAACACAGGCTATGTAATTACACCCCGATACGGTTTGCCATTTTAGGCAAGCGATTAGGTACCTACATAGTGTCATGTTCTCGGTGAATTTCTCACTGCGTGGTGAGGCCCAGCCAGGGCCACTCCTCAGAACGGCAGCGTTAACGTTGGGTGCGCTATGCACATATGGAAGGGCTAGTTAGCAGCAACCAATCCCAGCCTGAGGGAGAGCATCCCGGCCACGCAAAGTGGGTTGACGGCACTTTTTGCCGCGCTTAGCTGACTTCCCCTTATCAGCCAGTCTATGTATTTTTTTTGTTACCGTCGGAACGCATTTCGGGATATGTCATGACGTTATTGATCGGGTTCCAAAACATGTCACATGTGCCTATAACATCCTTACGCCGGCGTCTGCGCGACGATTGTTCCTTTTCGCTTTCCCTCGCCCTCATGAATGTGGATTATTTGAGAACGATTACAATGTCTTTTGGCGGGCCCGGGAACGTGTTCGGAGTCGTCGTGGTTGGAGGTGCTCTGCTCTTGCTTTATCTCACTTGGTCCCGCATGCGCTATGGTGATGATGATATGTCCGCCCGAAAAAGGGCGTATCGATTCCCTCCGAGTCCACCTGCAAACACCATCATGGGTCATCGTCTTCCGGCGAAAAAGTACGCTCTAACTAACCAGGGGGTCACTATGCTAATGTATCAATCGTTTACAGCCCCTTTCTGACATCTGCATCTTGGATTGAACAGTATGGGCCGCTCATATCCCTCAGAGCAGGTACATACCGCTACGTCGTCATTGGACGTCACAAGGTATGTGTATTTGTGTGTCACTGTGTGTCATGTAAAACATGTCTGATGGACATGATGGGTGTTAGGCCGCCATGGACATCATGGAAAAACAAGGGAGTGCATTAGTCGATCGACCCCGGTTGGTAGCCAGTGGCGAATTGTTGGGTCGTGGTTTACGAATACTACACACGCCTGCCGGGGAGCGATTAAAACGGCTGCGGAGGCAAGTGCAATTGTACAATGATTATTGCGTGATGTGTGCTTGTGTGAGGACCACCGAATGTCGCTGACGTGCCAACCCCAGGGCTCTCCATACACACTTGCAACCCAAGGCTGCACGGACGTACGAATCGCTACAGATGTTCCATGCAAAAGGCACCGTTCTGGATCTGTTAGAAAGTCCAGAGCAATATCGGAACCATGCACGCACGTATGCCCCGTCTTTCTTTCACAAGCGTGTATTTCGATCTCTGGTCGCAGATACGCGGCATCGTTCATCATCAAGCTCACATACGGGAAAAATACGCCGACGCATGCATCCGATCCCGACGTGTTGCTTGCCCGGAAATCGCTTGGGAGGTTTGTGATGTCGTTGCGCCCCGGCGCTTACCTCGTTGACAGCTTGCCTTGGTTAAAATACTTACCGTGGTATGGACGTGAGTTGCGTCGAGGGTTCATCGAGGACTATATGCTGTACCGTCGCCAATTGGATGCAGCCAAGCGACAGATAGTATGCTCTCCCCGGTTCGGACCTGTTATTGATGACAACGCACTGAAGCGGTGTTCACAGAACGATCCCTATTCGGGTCCATCCTTTGCAAAGTTCCTCCTTGCGCGAGAGATCGATTTTGGCCTCGACGAGACTGAGATGGCGTTCCTCGCTGGTGGCATGTTTGCTGCTGGCTCGGACACCGTACGTCATTTGATCTTGTCGTGCAGTCGAACTCATGATACACTTTAGACTGCGCTCGCGATATGCATTGCCATGACGGCTGCTGCTCGCCACCCCGATGCCCAAGCGGCAGTGCACGCCGAGCTGGATGCCGTCGTTGGTAGAGATCAATGTTTGTCTCCTTGTTTCCTTCAGGGTGTTTTCATCTCACTACGAATGCTTACAGTGCCTACTTTCGATGATGAAATGTCTCTACCCGTGCTTTGTGCGTTCATTCTCGAGTCAATGCGATGGAGACCTTTGGCACCTTTTGGCAAGTTGCCAGCGTCGGTCCTTACTCCGACATACGATAACTCTGTAGCATTCCTTCTATATAGGTATTGCTCACCGCGCCACGGAAGACATCATTTGGGTGCGTGTATCGTAGTTCATTGCTACCACCGTTCTCAGCTGTTCCCAGGGCGATTACTGTATACCTGCCGGGACGACTGTATTCGGAAATCACTGGTGAGTGGACTTTCCTGCATGTCGATGCTGGCAACACCGAACAGGTTCAAAAAGGGCCATCTCCCGCGATCCAGAAGTCTTCCCTGACCCAGACACGTTTAACTTGACGCGGTGGCTGACGTCTGACGGAAATCTGAGAGACGACCTCAAATTCCCTTACTTTGGTTTTGGCAGACGGTGGGAGTTCAATCGATATGTCAGTAATGCATTGCTCACTAGATCATCCAGCGTGTGTCCGGGACAACACGTTGCAACCAGGCAAGTCGCATTGTTCCTTGCAGAAAAGGTTACGAAAATGACAGGGAGTGGTGCCTTCACAGGTCGCTTTTTATCAACACCCTCTTCATCCTCTGGTCGTTTCATCTTTCTGTAGATGAGTCCAAACCCGCTGATGACATGGCATTCATCAATGGCGTCACGCGCGATGTTGCTCCTATTGGTCTCCATTTCGAGCCTCGCATGGCGAAAGAGACATTGAAGGCGATGATGGAGCGATAGGTTAACGTGGAGAATAGTTGGGCAGATGGAATTGCCTGACTCGAGTCCCTCAACCGCTGCCATGGCCTTTGATCGTCACACTTAGCTACCTTTCTGTATTGTATAGTATTTGTTGACCACATCCTCACCCTGTGCATTGAAGTTACATCTCCAGCGACATCATTTACTCTCGAGATTGGTCCGACAATCTTTGAATATTGCAACAGTGCCAAATTACATCCATGTCTCCTATCTGATGATCAACTCGTTCACAGCTACAGCGCGCGGTATAATAAAAATGGCATACAAGATCTTGAAGGAAGCAATAGCACATCGAGAACGCCCGAAGCCCCTATTTATTTTCAACACCCACCACGGGCATAAAGATCCACGCATGTTACTCGCCTAGCTTTTTCGCTTTGGCGCCCTCTCATACGCATTCACGTCCAAGTCCGAGTCTGACAGATTGAGTTCGTGTACAGTCCCACCTTGCGCCTCTCGTCGCACGGTATTGTGTCCGCAACCGTGTCCATGAGATGCATGACGATAGTGCCTCGTTGGACGGGCCAGGTCACCGCCACAGTGCCGCCCACTATCGTCCGAGTCGGATGCAGACGTAGACCCGGACTCAGACGACGACTCGTCGAACTGCCGTGGTTTATGGTATATACAACAAACTGTCGTGCGCACGACGCAGATCATTGGCCTCATCAGCATACGTGTGCATGAGCATGAACGAAACACGCACTCTTGGACTTTTTCTTCCCGCATCCTTCGTTATCGACGACGTCGGCGCCCCAAGCAACACGTTGGCGCGTGCGCCGTTGGGCACCACGGAGCTTGAGTACGCCAACTGTCGTACGGGGTTCTCCAGAGGAGGGTCCGGCGCCACCGCCTGCGGCGTCGTCATCTTCTGAGCGTGGTTGGGCATCTCGAAGTGTGATCGTGCGGGATCCGTCGGTAGGTGTCGACGGGTGTGGTCTTCGTTGCGTCGCAGTAGTCATCAAGAGAATTGTGGAAATGCGGAAAGTGGTGGATGTCGATGAAGCATTGAACTTATTGAAGGTTGTCACCGTGGTACACCAACATTAGTCAGCAAGCCATATCAATCGATTCGCAATGTTCGGGAATCTATATCATTTATTGTTAGGCATTACAGTAGGGACAGCGAAATCCGTCTTTTAATGTTACAAAACATGGGTATGGGGATGCATGATGGCAGGTAGTACAAAGAGGTTGTCCGAAGCGATAACAATGCAGATTAAAGGGATAATGCAAACAACGATCGACGTTGAATCACAAAGAATCATAAACCGGAACAGCGCAGTAGAAAGACAAAGAATAAGAGGAAGCGGAGATAAATTTATCCGTAAACGATTCTGTTCGCATCATGTTAGCTCGAATAAAGGAGCCGTGGGGGAACGAAAAACGCACCCTCTGGCTGTCGTCGATATGGGTTTGAAGTCCGTTCGTCCGGACTCGACAAAGTGGCGAAGGACTTCTGACCAGTCGTCCCTCGGATCCCAGGTGATCTTGCTGGGCGGGTCAACTTCCACAGGCATCACCTGACTGATGCCACCGCATTGCACCAGAATGACGAGCGTCCCGATGCCGCCACTCCGGCGACATCGCTCCTCCCTCCGATCAATGTCGGCAGCGACGAGTAGATCGTGGCTAGTCACGTACGACCTTGGTACGATGTGTGTCCCTGCCACCGAGAATCTGGAGAGATACAAAAGTGTAAGGAGAAAACACGAGGCCTAGGAACCGGACAACGTACCGGCAGAGCGACTCAGCATGCGGATTATAACTGAGTTCAACCAGAAGAGCATTCTGCCGGATGTTGGCAGGAAGGCGTTTCAGTTGAAGCGCTTGGAATCCTGCCCATCCCAGCAAGGATGAATGCGTAGAAGTGAATTTGCGCAGATGTTTGACCAAGTTTTCGTCAGGACATGCAGCGCTCATGGCCTGTTGTTTTGCCCCTGAAACCTGCGCGGCCGTATGCTGGCAGATCGTCTTGTGAGAAGGCCAGTGCGATTTCTGGCACTCAAGAGACTATGGGGGGAGTTGTGAATATAGGCATAGCGCTGCCTGATTGGCACGATAGGTAACGTACACAGTATTGGGTTGTCATCTGTGCAAAGCGCGGTCAGATATTGATATTGATGGTATGCGATCATATCGCAGAGACTCACACAGCCACCGCAATAGCGGAATTTTTGTATCGACGGGTTCTCGATTGCACCGCAGGTATCGCAGATGCGGTGCCCACGTTGCTTCGATGTGGCATGAGTAGGAGGGGAGTAATAGTTGGCTGCAGCGGGTGCCATTTGATCAGATGAGGCGTTGTTAGGCTACGAATAACCCGAGGAGAATGCTGTCGGACCTCTGCCATTGTTTCGAGTGTTTTATAGCTGGAGGGAGTGATCGCTGTGTCCATCTTGGGCGACTCCGTCGAGAAGCGCGTCTGAGCCCACGGGAGGAGAACAAAAAAGCGATCCGAAAGCTTTTTGTTTCAACGGAGGCAGAAAGCAGAGCACGGAAAAATCCTTTTGTGTCGGTAGTGAGGGACTACAATTACAGAAGACACAGAGAAACGGATACGCGGCTTCTTGAAAGCAGAACACAATAAAGCAGGGAGAAACGGGGAAGATACAATTAGACGAAAATGGAAATAAAACGGGGCAGGACAATTTCTCCGGTCCCACGCAAGTCCCACGTCGCATGTCGCGAGTACATCAATTGTTCACCAATTGTTTGGCCAATTTGTCACGGGTGTGGCTCATTGCTGTCCCTGTCCTGATGTCTTCTCATCATGACATGATACCGGATCTATGGCCAACCGTGCAGTGTCGTTCCATGGCTGTCCCATGAAATTTTACTCCTGCGCCCGCCCGAATCGAGAAACATCAAAGAAGTCACGGTGCACTCCCGATTTCGGATCGTTCGAGTTGGCGCATATCTACGGATCCAACTTTCCAAGAGAAGCCTATCTGCTCCATCTCACAAGGTTGTGGCGTCTGTTTTATTGTTAGCCAGGCTGTGTATTGAACCTTATCCACTGCGAGGCGGCCACCCTTTCTCCGTCGTGCTTTGGTTCTCATCTGTATTCACCCCTCACCTCTGCTCTTCAGTGCGGCATACGGACTTGCCTGCCGAGAAAATCGAGGCTGAAGTAACCATAAGTTTCGACACTCCTTCCATTTCGCCTGTCGTTTAGACTATGGACGCCACAATGTGTCCAAGGATCAACCCCGAGTTAATTGCTGATCGCAAGCGTTGAAGGGGGTTTACAGGCGAATCACACTTACCTTCTTACGCTAATGTGCCAATCTCAACGTTACTCATCTATGAGACATTCCCGATCGACTTTCCAAAGCAAGTCATCTCTGGCCGTGTAGGAACGGGAAGCACATCAACACGATCGACGTCGAAGCTTAAGGTGTCAAATTGAATCCATCACCGTCGGAACCCGATCCACAGTGGAGAGCCACGCGTTCGAATCTCGTTGGCTGTGCTATTGGGGTGCCTTGTTAATTGTTGTGCGACGAGACGAGGCTATATATGTTTGCTTCAACCTGTGAGTTGCACTATACTGTCAACTTTCCTTACTTCGACAGCTCTTTTGTGGTAGCGTTCCGACGGCTGTTCCACACATGCCAATGTGTCGCGTGGCCCGAGAGGCAATTTACTGCGGCTCCGACCCGATGCGCAGTGACGCAAAACTTCATTATGAGCAGTTCCGTTACTCGGGAACGTCTCTTCGGGACCCAGGATATATCTGCCCCTTGATTTTGGAATGTCGAGAGATGGGACGTCTGTCGGGGAGTTCACAATCAACAGAAAGTAGGGGACGAATTACTTGGCCGAAAAGATTAGAGCACATACTTAAAGCCACGAGGTTAGTCTCCCAGTGAAGCTATCATCATAGTACCTGGTGATGCGGGTAGTCGGTGATCCTAGCATCGTAATCGGAGCAGCGACGTCTGATCACCCTATGACCAGTGTCAAGTGCACGACCAAACACGCGGAGTGTAATATATTGAGATAACTGGGTGGCAAGGTGCCGAATGTGGCTTTGCTCGTCTACATGCATATGCATGGGACATGCTGACAG
>QFEL01012859.1:0-10514 GCA_003316195.1 Neoboletus brunneissimus
AAGTCAGTGAGGATTGGCGACGCAGGCTGTCAATCCTGTTTGCTGCACCGGTCATCCCCCAGAATTAGGGTCGTGTACAGTGTGCGCATGCACAGCAAAGGGGACGGTATAGGGTGCGGTTTCGAGTCTGCGGAGGCCCTCATCAGGGGGTTTAACCGCTACCCCGACCATCATCTTTCCTGGGCCGTTTAGGTGAACTACACCTTGGCAGTTGGGGAGGGGCTAGAGCAGTGACCACAAGGGGTGTTCTGGGCGCGACCCGACGAAGGGATGGTAACTTAGATTCGGGTGGAGGCAGGTGGGGAGAAAGAGGCCTCAAGTTATCGGCGAGAGCCATCAATCATGCTGGTGACCCGTGATGAGGTGTGATCCCACGGGTCAACCGAGCTCCTAGGACCCTTTTGGGTTTCCCACTGCCAGCAGCGCTTGCTCGTCCCCGTGCGGTACCATGCCGGGACTGGCCGACATGGACTCCTGTGCTCACAATCCCAAGGTTGGGATTCGATAAACAATAACGATGCCTCATGCGGGCACGCGGTGGTGCATATGACTTCCATGTCTACGCCATGGGAGCACCATGTGATGGGACGCTCAGAACAGAGTCCGAGGCCGATCATTTACCCCAACCATGTCAGGCCTGGGCCACATTAGCAGAAACGCATTGTAACGTTTGAGCAAGAGAGGTGAATTTTTTGGAGCAATCTAGTCTCGAAACACCCGTTTTGGGTGCCCTTTCAGAAGCTCATACCCGGCTGGGTACTTCCTGGCGTCTGCTTCGAGCTAGGGTCGTTTCCTGCGTGTAAAGCGAGCGACCTAAGCGAGAAGTGTAGCACTTTTTCTTCGCTTTCTGATTTGAAGGGTGCGATAGGATCAATCCAAACAGACACGAGGATCAAGAAGGAGCAAATGTCGTTGAACGCCCCGCGTCGACGGAGGTTCACGCACGCGTGGAGACAGCCATCCCACGTTCTCATGTATTTACAGCTTCAAAGTCGGACTAGGAACTCGAACTCTATGTCAACGACGACACAACTATTTGTCCAGTTTTCTTCCAAATAAGGGCATGTTTTTGCCACAGAAGTTGGGGGAAATGGTTTGCGAAGGTGCTGACTGCTGAGGTAATCTGACGTTTTATAATACTGGCGTGACATCGCTAAAATGATTTTGTACCGCAACTTGTTCGTCGCCGTCGCCGAGCTCAACGGCGAGAAACGAGCTCGATATGCCCTCCCCAATTGCGCTCAGTCCGTCCTCGCCAGCATCGTCCATTTTCAAGAAGAAAAGGTCGCTCGGACAGTTGCCGTCCATGGCAACCGCTGCTTCCTACCTTTCTGCAGTACACGAAGCAGACTCCCGTGCCCGCGGACACGACATCTCCCCCGCATCTACTCCCGCATTGTCAACTTCGTCCTCCATAACGAGTTCCTCAGAAGACACCGTTCTTCACGAGTCGGATGATATCAGCATGGACCTCGCGTACCCTCGCACCCCTCCTACCTCTGAACAAGTTTTCAGCACCGTTCACACGGAATTCGGCCACTGCGCTGACGAGAGCTATCGCTGCGTTTCGCAACACACTCCAGACAAACCTGTCACCGAACACAAGATAGAAGAACCCCCGTACTACATTCTCATCACGACATACATCAGCTACCTCATGCTCATTGTTTTTGGTCACCTCCGCGACTTCTTTGGAAAACGTTTCGCCAAGCAATACTACACACATCTCATGCCTTATGATGTGCGTGGATTCCGTTGCCACGGAGTCTCTTTCTGACATGCGTTTAACAGGGTTATGCGCCTCTGAACTCAGATTTTGACTCGTTCTACACCCGTCGGCTCAAGCGTCGCATGGATGATTGCTTTTCACATCCCGTCACGGGCGTTGCTGGACGCACCATCCTTGTCTATGACCGATACTCGGAGGATTGCAATTACACCCAGATATACCCTGGCACGAAAACGCGCGCCCTCAACATTTCTTCTTATAATTATCTCGGTTTTGCGCAGGCGCGTGGTGGTTGTGCTGATGCAGTGGAGGAGTCAATCAAACGGTATGGCGTTTCGGCGTGTGGTTCCCGCTTGGAAGGTGGTTCGAACGAGCTCCATCTCATGGCTGAGGCTCTTGTTGCGCGCTTCGTTGGCATGGAAGATGCATTAATCAGTTCAATGGGATTCGCAACAAACTCTACATTCATTCCTGCCTTAGTAGGCAAGGGATCCCTCGTGATTTCCGATGAGCTCAACCACGCGTCTATCCGCTTTGGTGTCAGAACTAGCGGTGCACAGGTTAGGATGTTCAAGCACAACGACATACAAAGCCTGGAATCATTGCTTCGGGAAGTAATCAGTCAAGGCCAACCCAAGACCCACCGTCCGTGGAAAAAGATCCTGGTTATCGTTGAAGGCCTTTACAGTATGGAGGGGAGCTTGGTAAACCTGCCTCAGATTATGGAGCTCAAGAAGAAGTACAAGGTAAATTTTTCGAGTGGTAGGCTCACATTTGCTGATAAAGTCACCTAGTTCTACTTGTTTGTTGATGAAGCTCACTCGATTGGTGCCCTTGGTCCTCATGGTCGTGGTGTCTGCGACTACTTCAATATCCCACCTCGATCTGTTGATGTCCTCATGGGAACATTTACGAAATCATTTGGTGCAGCTGGAGGATATATTTCTGGATCAAAGCACCTTATTGACGCTCTTCGCGTCCGTGGGCATTCCGGCATGTACGCGGAGGCAATGTCACCACCAGTCCTTACCCAGGTTATCTCCAGTATGGCAAGCATCATGGGTGTTACTCCACCTCCCATCCCTTCGAAAGCAGCCTTGACGTTGTCGCCGTCGAGTTCTGTTTCCACCCTCCGGTCCGCCGAAGACGATGTTCAGCCGGGGATGGCACCTGCTTCTGCGATCCCTTCGTGGATATCCCTTCCTCCTGCTCTTGCCGATGGATCAGAGGCACGCATGCGTATCCGCCGCTTGGCCTTTAATTCGCGGTATCTTCACGCAGGCCTCAAGAAGCTTGGCTTTATCACTTACGGCCACCCATTCTCCCCTATTGTTCCCCTTCTAATCTACAACCCTGGCAAGATGGCCACTTTCGCCCGGATGATGCGTACTCGGCAAACATCGATTGTTGTCGTCGTCGTTGCATACCCCGCCACCCCACTTGTCACTTCTCGAGTGCGGTTCTGCGTCAGTGCAGCCCACACCAAGGACGATATTGACATGATCCTCCATGCGTGCGACGAGCTTGGTGACATCCTTGACCTCAAGCATGGACACGGCGAGAGGTGGCCACTGGAGCAGATTATGAAGCGAAGTGTAGAGCTTGTCAATTATATCTAATCTACGCAGGGCTTTTTTCCACCACTTTTCCGTTTGAAACCACGGTGACGTTCCACTCATCGGATCGGCTGCTGCATTTTCTAGAAAGCGTTCTTGGATACATAACTTTATAGTACTTCACAGCTGACTCCCCCTTTTTTTTCAAGTACCTTCACTGCAAATAATTTATGTATCTTACCAGATGCTTTACAGACACAAATTTCAGACCTATCAATGACGTAGCTCGGCGGTATTCTTGTATCATTGGCCAATGTGCCGTCGATGACCGGTGACCGATGAGAACTCCGTACGTGAGAGGCTTGATGGTAAGTGCGGAGGCAGTAGATTCAATAATTAAACTTCATGCGAAAATTGACTCGGAATGTCCCCTGCGGTGCCAGTGTGTGGAAAGTCCCACAGTGTAATGGATGTTATCAACAAGCTTATGTTTTCGTCACCGTCGAAACCCACATAAAGAACGATATACCTTTATTCCAGGCTCCAGTCGTTCTATAGATGGGTTATCTAGTCAACGACGGGCGGCGAAAACAATGACTTGTACGCCTCATAGTTTCATGGCATAGCAAATAGAACAAGTACTCGCTGACGGTCGAAATGTGAGTTAGTCCTATATGGGATTCGTCTCGCCCGTCGCTGATTCTGGGGACAGATATAACTTATAAGTGACCGCGATGACACTTTTTTTTGAGTGTCTTTTCCGTGCCCTGTCACGCTATGACAACTGGGATCTCCATGCAGTCAAAGGACTACGTATTTGATCCCCGTCCACGTTTCCAGCAGCTTTCCGAGAATCAACAAGCAGGTACAGGGTCCCACGTCTGTTCGGTTCTGCAATATGTGGGCGCTCGACATGCCAAACCAAGGAGATTCTGCCGTCCTCAGCGAAGAGGCCGATACCGCATGTGTAACCCTCATGTTCATTCGCGGCAATGAGCATCGATTCCATCCCTCGTGGCCCCACACGTAGTTTCGTGGGAGTCTCATGCTCCAGGTGTCCATGCATTCTTGGCCGGGCTCGGCCCTGGTGTGGACGTCGATTTTTCGGAATGTAGATTGGCCCCCTTGTGGTACATTACTACATTCCATGAGAGGTCCTATGGGTGAGTCGGGTATCCGATGTTCGCTCTTTATCGATCCACTGCATTGGAGACTTACGTTGGATATTGACGTCTACTAGTACATGCTATCCACTGGTCAAAATTTCGTCGTTGCATTTGATCGAGCCATCCTTGCCAGGAGAGAGGCATGAACTAGGGTATGCAGATTGCTGCTAAGCGGCAGGACACCTGGCTCAGTTCAGATATTAGGAACCCGACGAACACTCCGTAACTGGTTTTACGAACGCATCTTCGTTGTAAGTTTCACTTCGCCATCCGCTCTTGTATGGTGACTAGTACCTCTGAATGTTACGGTTTACTCCACTTACACAGCTGGCCAGACACTTTATGTCATCTCAACCATCTTCTGTAATCAGAGTTTGATTGGGGTGTGTACGGACATCCTGTCCTTTCGTCTCCTTGGGCAGAGCCACTGGCAATTGGATGAGGTCTCTCATCGTTCTGTGTTCGTTCGGGGGGTGAACGGGGCTAGCGTCCTTTCGGACGCCGCTCAGAAATCACTTATCCAGTCTCAGCATGTCTACCCCCGCGGTTGTACCGTAGCTACGTCAAAGAAGCAAAGCTTGGGCAAAGCTATATGTTGTTGAACCGTAAGTGGAATAGAATTAGTCGCGACTTTTCACCCACGAGTGTTTACGATAATCACCTCTCACTCCCACCCCGACCATGGTCACAAATCTTTCCAATCCACTCGTTATCAGAGTGTCAAAATACTGACTGCTTCGGAATCAAGTCCGTTGCGCTGTTCACAACTTGAACTCTTCCGCAAAACGTGAAGTTTTGAAAATTTGTCATTTTACAAGGATCTCCGAGTAGAATTATGCATCCTTCCGTCCTGTAATTTTTTATAGAGGGGTGCTGTGGCGGATACTAGCGGGTTGCAGATACTTCAAGAGCAGCGGGCGATTGAACTTGAGTTACAATAACCAAAACAGAACCAGCCGGATCCGAGTCGATTCCGGTTCTTCCTCACGTCGGTCTACTACTTGGTAGCACTCGTACAGCAACGCCGCTTCGTGCTCTTCTCACCATCCTTTCACTATCGTAGCTATGGGTGGAATATCTAGCGCCTCAGCCGTCATCAGACTAGTCCAAGCTGCGATGCAAGTCACCACCGCCCTTGGTCGATACGTGTCACGCGTCAAAGAAGGAGAATCTTCTCGTGTAAGCTTCTCGATCAAACAAGGTTGATATTTGCCGCGGAGAAAGCGATCGAGAGGGTGGTGCGGGATTCTTCCCGTTCGTCGCGTGCGCCGGAGTTTCAGACCCTGACAGACGAGTGGTCTAAAGACGGTGGGCCTCCGACCAAGTGCAAGACAGAGCTAAAGGAACTGTCAAGTTGGCTTGAAGGCTAGGTTGAAAACAACAAGTATAAGAGATGGGCGAAGAGAATCGGTTGGCCCGCCAAGGCAGATAAGATCCAAACAACGATACAAGTGTTCGAAGGATATATGGCTTACTTTTATGGAATTCTGTCATTCGAAACCTTGTGAGTGAATGTGGCCAATGAGATGGCACTGCTAATACCGTCATTCGTAACGTCGTCGAAAGCATGGCAACAAGGTACAAGCACACTGAGTCTGCGGCTGCGAAATGTAAGTATTTATACTGTTGGCCTAAGCAGTATTGTCGAGGATTGCTTAAAGCTTGCGTTTTGTGTAGCAGAGCTGTTGTCGTAGTTGGACGGGTTAGACTGTACTAATTTACTCTCCAACAGCGACAGCAGACACCTGGTAACTAGTTGTTCCAGGAACAGTTGTACGCTGACCGGCGCAAGGGATCAACGAAGTATGTTTGGCTGTATGGCAAGGGTGTGTAGTATCTTACCATTGGGAAAGTACGACATCTGACTGCTTGCACAGCTGGCGCCGGGAAATCTGTTTTAGCGTATGTGGCTACTACATGCGTTCACATACCACTCACTTACGTATTGCAGACCTGTGGTCATTGATGACCTTTCGAACGGACTAGCGGACAACGGGACGCTGGCGTATTTCTACCGCGACTTTCGAAACGTCCTCTGTACGAGTGCCATGGGAGTTCTAGGCTCAATGGCTAAGCAGCTACCTCCAGCAGAGATCGGTTATCTTCGTTCTCCGATCTAACCTCACGCAAAGCGCGAGGTGCTAGGCCACCTACCGATTTTGGCACACTTCTACACCTTTTTAAACGTGCTGCAGAGCTGCGCGAAAGGCCAATCACCGTGGTCTATGCAATGGACGAGTGCGATGACCTGCCAAATTTGCTCAATGAATTGACGAAGCTGGCGCATAGACATTGCTATCTGTTTGTGACCAGCCGAACGATCCATAGTATCAAAGTCGCTTTTACAGGTCTCCTTTTGATCACCCTGGATGATAAGGTCGATGAAATGCGGAATGACACGTACTTCCACGTCAAGACAGAACTTCAACCACGATCTCGGTTTAAAATCCTTATGTAAGACCTCAAAGATGAAATTGAAGATGTATTGATGAAGAAGGCTGACGGCATGTATGTTCTGCCATCTCTAGATCCACCTTGAACTGACTCTCGACTCTGTGGAGGTTCCGGTGTGTGCAGTGCCAGTTGGACCGACTCGACGAGTGCTACTCCCTCGGGAATGTTCGGGAGGTACTAAACACGCTCCCTGCTACACTCTACGAGACTTACGACCAGATGTTATGCGCGACGGACAGGAAGCCGTTTGGGCCCCGTAGAGCATAGAGCCACCACACGACTTGCTACAGCATCGGAACTTCTGACACTCGCAACTTGCAAAGGCGATGTCGGTCAACTGCGATAAGCCTGAACGGGATCCCGTCAGCGCACCGATGCACGAGAGTGTCACACTGGATATCCTTGGCAGCCTTATCACTATTAACGATCATAAAATCATACTGTCACATTACAGTGTAAAGGTATGTCCTAAAACAGTGGAAGGATTTCGGAGTAACATTTGTTGATAGAAGGACTTTACTTCGGATACCATTGGACACAGTAACTACTTCATTTATCGATCAAGCCCGCTACTGAAGATCGCTACAGTGTCGATTTTCTTCCTTATTCTCTTGAGTGATGAATCCGAGACCACTGTGAAAGATCGGAACCACCCTCTGTATTTGTATGCGGATTATTATGGTCTTCAATACCTCGCGGACCGCCCCTCCGACCACAACGAGTCTCTCGCGAAACATCTGTTGGCCCTCCAAAATCACATCTCCATACATCGTGTCATCTATGAACACCGTCGGTGGTATAACACATGGATTCTGGTTACGCCGCAACCGGCACTCTATCTCACCATACTTTTCGGGGAACTCAGCTTTTTGCGTCACTCTCTCGATTGCTACCCTGTTCGAGTCACGGACGAAGACAATCCCTTCGTTTTGCTGCACTGTATAGCGATATCCCTCGTTTCCAACTTTTGCTTGAAAAGGGGCCTTGATTTCGACCCAGGGCCCAATCCATGACTCTCCACATGTACGCAAAATATCACCGTTGATCGCAACCCCACAAAACGAAATGTCTGAATACCAGGAACGACTAGTCCAGCTCTTGTTGGAGAAGGGGTGTATTATTCCAATGAATGCTATATGTGCCACTCTTTCATACGACTTGCTAGGTGCCCGGATCTTTCTGGAGCATGATGCAGATGAGTCCCAGCTGTTGGTCACCAGAAATCAGTCTTGTTTAGTGGAGACCTTTGGACGAGCGATTTGAGATCATTCGTGTGCTGGTTTCCGCCGAATGCGACCCTATGGCACCCGATCGATGACCTGGGCATTTCCCTTTTCATCTCGCTATCAAGCCCCTTTCAGTGGAGCTGGTCGGCTTATTCAGTGTGGTTGCCAAGGACCCTCGGATGCTATCCCATGTATAGTTTCGCACTTTCCAGTGTCCCCCAGACTCTGTGGTCTGCGGAAGATTACTGGTACTCCGCATGACTCCGCATATTGCAACTCCTCTGTGAAAATGGCGCTCTTTCCGGCGCACAGGATGTTTGCGGGTGCAACGTGCTTCACCACCTCTGCTGTCGCACGTGTCTGTTCCACAAAGGGCCACTGGAGGGTGTAATCCGGTTGTTATTCGAGCATGGGTGCGACATTAACTGCCGCAACGACGCGGGAGAAACACCGTTGCTCTAGTTGCTGCTTCCCCCGATCCCACCTTGTTGCACAACCTGGACCTTTTTCTTGCTCAAGGCGCTGAGTTGCCCATAGACATTTGTCAACTATGAAGTGCTGGGGCTTCGGTATTTCCCGGGCTCAAGCCAGGCAGGAGACATGGCAATCTTTACACTCTCCGTCCTGCTCAACAGGTTTCACACAAGCTGTCGACCACAAACCGTCGGCGGTGATAATACAATACATTTCCTACTGAAACATCGCATCAGCCCTGAACCCGAAAGCACCTTGGAGGTAGTTTCGTTCCTCGTGGAGAATAGTTGCGATATACATGCCCCTGGCTCGTGGGGAGAAACACCACTGCCACTTGCGACCGAGAATGGGTAGTTTTCCTTCGTGCAGAACATTTTGGCACAGACCACTAACTAAGGTGTGCCCCGTCGATCACACTATACCATACCATGGAGATTCAGAGGGGAATGGTGTTCTCCATTAGCTTTGTGGCAGGCGGAATGATCAACTCGAGGACGAAGTGGAACTATCACAGGAAGCGGGCTACGATTTTGCGAGGGACATCAGTAGGCCGGGCAAAAATGGATTCGCCCCGCTTCGCATCTCTTTCATGAACAGTGTAGCGGTCGCCACATGTCTGCTCGATCTCAGAGCCAGCTTCTACCATGTCAATTACCTGCATCTGGAAAACCTTCAAGATTGGGCTTCCAACCTGCCCTGCCAGTATTGTGATGCCACTGACGCTCATGGTCGCTACTATCTCTTCCGATCCAAAATTACGTCTGATCACGTCATTCTGGTCTACCACATACTCCGAGTAGCTCATCAGGATCGCTGTCCCCGGATCCTTTTTGGATATGGCAGAGTATTGGGCTTGCATGAAGGTCACCAGAAAAATGTGCGGTACACAACTCATAGCGGCGAGCAGATTGCGTTTCCTATGATTCCTAGAAACGGTGAATGCTGGATTTCTCACCGACTCATTTTTCCTGCAAAGCCGGTGATTTTGTACCCCGTGAGCACGTACCCCTTTCTTCCTCCAGTGATTGACATACTGCTCGAAGGTACCGAGATGACCATGACTACGTTGGAATTTGGGTGCATATTAGACGGACAGATGTTGTGTTCACCGTTCCGATCTATCTCCGAGTCGAACTGAGGCGTAATGCCCTTGATCTGCTAAGGGCTAGTTTTTATGTATGGGCCGAGTTCACCCCTGCCCTACAGGAGAACGGGAGACAAGGACTGATGGTTGGAGAATTGGTCCCCGGGGACATGCTGAGCGTGGAATTCGACACAACCAGCAACAATTAGTTTACACTCGAATTCCTCCAGTAGGAGGTATACTACTTTACGTTGAAGCCCCTTAGTCGGGCAACCCTCGGAGACCTGCGAATGTAGCTTGGCAGATCGGCCGCTTGCTCGTCGTCGTTTCAATGTTCGTTATGTACACTCTCTGCGATCACAATTCAAACGGAATATGCGTGTGTATGATAAAATTCGAACACTCGGAAAGAAAGAAAGATTAGTAGGGTGAACCCTCTGAACAACGTGTAATCCTTTCGAAGCTCTTGCAAAATTTTCAAGAATTCAGCCTCAATGAGACCGGTTCGAACGACCTCAAGTATCTTTTTGATTCTGAACAACCTGCCACGGTGGACCGCCATTAATTCACGAGTCCACAATGGATCATTGCAGGGCTCTGTGGGGGAGAAACCTGGGCTCACAAGTCCAACCGCCTGCAGGCAAGCGTGGAAACCGGAAACTGGCTACTTGTGATTGGCCAGTCACACCATATGTACAGCTTACCTGTCGGCCCAAGCATCACAACATGATCACGCATAAGTTTGCCATTCTGCCTCGGCATTCTTCTATCATCGTGGCGTGACCACTGAGGTATGATCTCTACTTACTTTAATCATACTGCTTC
>QFEL01012867.1:0-14898 GCA_003316195.1 Neoboletus brunneissimus
GTGGCTCAATCCGTGTGTACCCGCGGGCGGCCCAACCTTGGACTTTTTTTAAGTTCGCGACATATTTTTCTCCTTTTCGCTCTCTGGTCTTGAAAATGTTGGCCCATGGTAGGTCCCTCACTGGCTTTGCGAAGAGGTATTCTCAGGTAGAGGCCAATTTCTCTTGGTACGGGAGAGGTCGTTCTTACGTTGTTCCTAGTCCTGCAGGCGGTATGCATCTGCAGCTCCAACCTCTGCATTTACTGGACAAAAGGGCAGTCATGTGAGCAACACACACCATAGTTCCATACATGTTATTTATTCCTGCCTAGGGAAAGTACACGGTGACTTTGATTCCAGGCGACGGTCAGGATATCGAGTCCAACATCAGGGTGATGCATTAACGTCAGACCCAGGTATCGGTCCGGAAATTAGTGAATCAGTCAAGGCCATCTACTCTGCTGCTAACGTAGGTCTAGGATATTACGCGCGTGCTCCCGATGTGCTCAGCGCGAAAACAGGTCCCTATCGAATGGGAAGAAGTCAGCGTCACGCCTGTATTAAAAGGTGGCAAAACTGTTATTCCGGACACGGCAATCAACTCGGTGAGGAAGAACACCGTTGCTCTGAAAGGTGTGTCCATTGAAAGCGTCGGAGTTTTCAATGGCTAAATATGTTCAAGGACCCTTGGCAACACCAAGTAAGTTTCGCTTTGATGATGATCTGCACAGATGAATTCATTCTTTGCGCCAAGTTGGCAAGGGTCATGTCTCCCTAAACTTGACGCTCCGCAGGACGTTCAATCTTTTTGCCAATGTTCGTCCGTGCATCTCGATCAAGGGCTTTAAAACACCTTACGACGATGTTAACACCGTTCTCATCCGTGAAAACACGGAGGGCGAATACTCGGGCATTGAACACGAGGTATGCTATATAGTATTTGAGAGCCTTTCCCGTTTACGTAGGAATTTCAGATTGTTGACGGGGTTGTTCAATCCATCAAGCTCATCACTTACGACGCATCGGAACGTGTAGCTCGATACGCGTTCGACTATGCACAAGCCAGTGGGAGAAAAAGGGTGACTGCGGTACACAAGGCTAATATCATGTAAGCCAAGACACGAGCGTGTGTTGAGATCACGTATTAATTTAAACAGGAAAATGTCGGACGGTATGTTTTTGTCAGCTTGTCGTCAAGTATCAAAAGATTTCCCGGATGTTTCATACGATGAGGATCTGTTGGATCGAGTCTGCCTGCAGGTGCGTCTGGTCGCATGGGAGATGCATGACAGTCGGGTAATCCCTCAAACAGATTGTGCAAAATCCCCAGCCATATTCGAACCGCGTTATGGTGATGCCTAACCTTTATGGTGATATTCTATCGGATATGTGCGCGGGCCTGATTGGCGGTCTCGGTCTCACGCCTTCTGGCAACATTGGACGGGTATGCATGTTTTAGCTTGTAGCGCCGTCGTGTGCTAAGCCTCCCAAGGATGCGTCCATTTTTGAGGCTGTGCATGGCTCTGCCCCCGACATCGCAGGCATGTGGTGTGTTTGTAAACTGGACGTCGACTGACAATACCCGTAGGGAAAGGATTAGCTAATCCTACGGCACTGTTGTTGTCTTCTCTGATGATGCTGAGGTACGTTAATATTCCGGTGCAGGTCGCCTGGTTGATCCGACATGCCTCGTTTCAGACACATGAACCTGAATGAGCATGCAGCGAAGATCGAGAAGGCGGCCCTTGATGTAAGTGACGAGTAAATCCTGCGCAGCCATTGGGATAGTGACATTGCCGATTCGCAGACGATCGCAGAGGGAAAGGCGATTACTGGGGACCTTGGTGGTAGGGCGACCACGCGGGAGTACACCGCCGCGATTATCGATAAGCTTACCAGTGCATGAAGGGTTTGGTAGAGCTAGAATGTCGTTTTGTCGATTATTTATTTAGTTCCGGCAGACGTGGCAGCTGCGCGTACCGGTGTCGAGCGTGGGAAATATCGAGTAGCAAAATGAGGGGAAAGCTGGAGCCGCGACGGTTCTCTGCGACGACAACTAGTAAAATCCCATCCACGCCTGCACGCGGCATTCACCTCCATAATCCCCTCACAGGCCCTACAGGGCAAGCCTTCCAGCATACAACCACGTTCTTACTGCCAGGTGCGTCTCTTCATCCACCTTCTCGCCTTCTCACCCACCTCGTCCTTCTCAGACATTCAGATAACCCAAAAACAAACATTCATATAACGCCAAGTTCCTGTAACGCTACGAACGAAATGACAGACGAGTCCACGCTCAACCAACCCAAGAAGGACGACGCTAAAAAGTCGACCCCCGCTCCCAGCGTCCCCCGCGGATCCAAGAGGGTTCCTTCCAACGCCAGACCCTCCTCTGCTGCGGGAAATCTCCCAGGCGCACCAAGGCCCTCTTCCAGGACCGGGAACAAGAAATCATCCACTCCTGCTGCGGGTGGTGCAGAATCCGGTTCCGAATCCAGCAAGAAACCCACGGAGCCCAAGAAGTCCGACCTGCCTCGTAACAAGAGTCAGAGCGGTGCCGGTCAACGTAATGGAAATCACCGCAACCGCCAACCCTCATCTTCACAGGCGAATCGGAGCAGTGCTGCTAAAGATCGGACTTCGATGGGTCCATCTGCTTCTCCTGCACCTGCCTCTGCCTCGGAATCCAGTGATGCGTTGTCTTCACTCCAGCGCGTCATCGCTGATCTCAAGACTACCCCGAACCAAGTGTCTCCCCCCAACAATTCCCTCGCCGCTTCTATGCACGCTCCACAAGTACCGGTTTCTAATCTTCCTGCAAACGCACCTATTTTCCATCCCGGTGCTTCAGCCTTCCCTGCTTCTTCCTTGTCAGATGCCGGCCGCCACCGCAAAGCTGCATCGCTTGGTGCATCCGCTCTCTCTGGAAATTTCAATTCGTTTTCACCTCACCTTGGTGCGATGATGGAAGATGTAGAGGATGGAACTGGGGTGCCCTTTGAAGATGGCGAAATTTCTGAGAATTTCTTCCCTCATTCTGCTCATCAAGCCCGGTCTCAGTCTCAAAGTTTCATGGCTCCCCGTTTTGCTGCCCTCGCCGCCCAGCAAGAACAGGATGTTCTTGGTCCTACCGGACGTCCCCAGCTTGCCCCGAATTTCATGTTTGGTGCTCGCCGACGCACGAGTTCTAACGTGCCCATGGGTCCATTGAACGAAGAAGATGTTGGATTCCAATTCCCACAGCAGCAGAATGCGCCTTCTGAAAATGTTGTCCACGACCAGAATCACAGGAGAGCGGACGACATCACTGGGATCATGGCGGAGCAGGTATGCGTAGCGTGTTCTGCCATCCTTGTCTTGACTCATCTGTTCTAGATTGCCATTCAGAACCAGATAGAGGCTCTTCAACAACAGCAACAAGCGCTTTACCAACAACAGTTAGCCTCTAATCAGGTTCTTTCTCTCCAAACTCCTGGTCTTGCACCCAATAGGCATAGACGCGTTCAGAGTACCCTCCCCGCAAGCATTGCGGGGAACAACAACGTCGCTGGTTTCACCCCTCCAATGGGCCAGTTTAACTCTATGGCTAATCTAGGTATTAGTCCTGACTCACAGCCAGCTGGTTTACCTCGTGGTCACGGAAGGAGACACAGTGTTAATGTCGTCAACAAATCTGGCACTTCTCACAGTAACGTTGGTTCTGTGAGTTTCCCTTACAGTGGCCAGGACAGCTTCGATGATGGTTTCACTTCGCCCTTCGGGGGCCACTCGCGCACGACATCCCGAGTTGACTCTAGTTGGAGAATCAGTGTGTATCAACCTTCTGCCGAATTACACATCGCTGACCTGTCTGACACAGATGGCGGCGTGATTCAAGGCAACAATGCATTTGCTGCTGATCTCGCGCAAGCGCAGGCTCAGCTACAAAGTTTGCAACAGTTTCGTGCCGCCGCCGGTGGGCACCACCACAAGATGCCTTCATTTTCTTTCCCAAACATGTTGCCGAACATGATGGCCGCTAACATGATGGGCTTGGGTATGGGGGGTGTGAGCCTATTGCAGCAGCAACAGCAACAGCAACAACAGTTTCAGTCCCAATTACAGCAACAGTCCAGTCAACCACAACGCAAGTCTCTTTTCGCTCCTTATCTCCCTCAAGCTTCTCTTCCCCCCCTCTTGGCCGCAGGAAAGCTGGTTGTAGGTATCCTTCGCGTCAACAAGCGCAATAGGTCGGATGCATATGTTGCCACCGAGGTCCTGGATGCCGACATCTATATTTGTGGCTCTAAGGATCGTAATCGTGCCTTGGAGGGCGATATTGTTGCTGTCGAGCTCCTTGATGTTGATGAAGTGTGGGAGACTAAGAAAGAGAAGGAAGAGAAGAAACGCAAGAAGGAAGAGAACTCTGCCTACGATTTGAAGACCAGTGCAGGTCGCAAGGATGACAAGAAGAAGGATGACGTTGAAGTCGAAGGCCAAGGATTGATGCTGTTCGAGGACGAAGAGTATGATCAGTTCAACAATGTAAACTTCCATTACACTAACATTTGTCCTCAGGGTCACAGACGAAGTCAAGCCACAGTTTGCTGGACACGTTGTGGCAGTCGTTGAACGCATGCCCGGACAGCTCTTTTCTGGAACGCTTGGTCTTCTACGTCCATCTTCCGCGGCCACCAAAGAGAAGCAGGAGGCCGAACGCCGAGAACGGGAGGGTGACCGTGGCGACGAACCTCGACGTGGACCGGTTGAACGTCCCAAAATCGTCTGGTTCAAGCCGACTGACAAACGCGTACCTTTGATTGCCATCCCCACTGAACAAGCACCCGTAGATTTCGTTCAGAATCCTGAGGCCTATGCTGATAGGTTGTTTGTCGCTTGTATCAAGCGTCACGTGCGTCCTTGAGATCTCGGTTCGTTCTTTTGTTGACCTTCTAGGGTGTAGCCCATCTCTTCTCTCCATCCTTTTGGTACTCTGGCTGAGGAGCTCGGTCCTATTGGAGATATCGAAGTTGAGACCAGTGCCCTGTTAAAAGATTGCAACTTCCCTACCGAAGAATTTTCCGAGAGCGTGCTCAAGTGCCTCCCTCCCACTCCTTGGACGTATGTTATTCATTCCTTGCCCTGGATCTTTCGTTCATACACCGTACACCAGTATTCCTGAGAGGGAATATGAAATCCGCAAGGACCTGCGCCAGGAACGAATTTTCACCATCGACCCCGATACGGCTAAAGACTTGGATGATGCCTTGTCTATCAAGGCGAATGATGATGGTACTTACGACGTCGGCATCCACGTTTCAGACGTATCCTTCTTCGTGAAACCCAATACTGCGCTTGATCGCGATGCTCGCAAACGAGCTACAAGCGTGTACCTTGTTCAAAGAGTAGTGCCAATGCTACCCCCTACGCTGAGCGAGGAGGTTTGCAGCATTGTTCCCGGTGTTGAACGTCTCGCTTTCTCCGCTGTCTTTACAATGACAACAGAAGGCAAGGTGGTCAATAAATGGTTTGGGAAGACGATTATCAAGTGAGTTGTACTGAGTCTGTTTATGCTAATATGCTAATACTGTTCGAAAGATCTGCAGCGAAGCTGTCCTATGCTGACGCAAAGAAAGCAATGGATGGACGGCTATTAACCGAGCTCTCTGTGTCACCTGAACACAGTGTTTCTGCAATCGAGGATGATGTGAGAGCACTGTGCGGTATCGCGAGCCAACTTCGCGCCAAACGTCTTCAAGAAGGTGCCTTGACGCTTTCCTCCTCGCACCTATCGTTCACGCTGGACGAGAGTGGCCTTCCCACGGATTGCGCACAAGGCGATCGCAACGAAGCCAACGAGATGGTCGAAGAGGTATGCATTATCCGAACTACAGTATATCGTGAGGCTTACGCCAGGGTTCCAGTTCATGCTCTTGACCAACATTGCCATTGCTCAGCGCATTGCCGTTCACCTCCCTGAACAAGCACTCCTCCGTAGGCACGATTCCCCAATCGAAAGGCGTCTGGTACTTCCCTTGTATTTGTTATGCTCTTCTTTGTGTTGACATTGCCCCGTAGAACGTATTCTCCGAGCGCGCTAAGCGTCTGGGTGTAGATGTAGATACATCAACTCCGGGGGCTATCATGAAATCCTTCGAGGGAATTGCCAATCCCACTGCTCGGATGGTGCTCCAGTTACTTTCCTTCAAAGCCACCCAACGTGCCAAGTATTTCTGTGCCGGAATGTTGGATATCGCCAAGTATGGTCATTATGCCCTCAGCGTGCCTCTTTATACACACTTCACATCCCCCATCCGGCGCTACGCTGACATTCTGGTGCACCGCCAACTCGAATCTGTTCTTCAAAGTGGAAGTGAGTGGAAAGGGCCCCGTTGTTGTGGTAGAAACTAATTCTGTATTCACAGGCGACCCAAAGTTTACCATGGACAGAGACGCCGTCGCGAAGATTGCTCAGCAATGCAACATGTACGCATCTGCATCGTCCATGCTCATTTATTTTATTGAATATCTTCTAGTAAACGAGATTCCGCAAAGTTGGCACAAGAGCAGTCCATCCACCTGTTCCTCTGTGTCTTCATCTCGGACTTGACCCACCGTTATGGACCGGTTGTCCGGCAGGCCAAGGTTGTCAATGTGCTTGAGGCTGCCTTTGACGTACTGGTTCCCGAATTCGGTATTGAAAAGAGGGTCCACGTAGACCAGATGCCAATCGATGTGAGTCTAGTGGTTCAGCGATTATTCCAGCCATTAATCATACATTTAGAACCACGTGTATGATGAACACACCCATACCCTTCAGATCTATTGGTCCAGCAAGGACGTCATTACCTGGCTGGCAGAAAATAGTGATGACGAACATTTGAAGAAGGTCAAGCAGAATGCGGAGGCACATGCTGCCAAGATGGAAGTTGCATCACGCTCGTTGCACGATGAGAATGCTCTTTTCGATGAAGATGACGCCGAAGAAGATGAGATAATACTTGGCAGAGACAATGAGGTTGTTAAAGAGACAGAGACATCCAGGCAACGCCTCCTTTCTGTTGTCAAGGTTGAACCTGTGTTCGAAGGTTTGAGGACGACCTCATCTGGTCACAAGATCCAAGATATCAGAGAGCTGATGACAGTTCCGGTATGTAAGCCTGTCTTCCCTCGAAGATGTTATTGACGTAGTCTGCTAGGTGATTGTGACGGCCGACCTGACCAAGAGCCCCCCTGTCATCAAAGTGTACAGTGTTAATCCCTACGCTGAACAGGGGAAATAAGTCATCCGACGTTCCCATCCTTCGATCCCTTCCGCCCCTTGAAGCGCATCTGTTGTACGATAGTGTTGATATTCCGCATGCTTTCGTTTTCCTTTCCTCTCCTTGATACTGACCCATGACCTGTTCATGCGCCGGTTCTGTACGGGTATGTCTATGAGATGTTTACATGTTGCTCAATTCCCTTGAGCTATTGTCATTCAATCAGTTTCCAACGCGTGCATCTGTCCTGTCCTAGGTTCCTATGTAGTAGTTTACTTGCAACAATGGATTTCTTCATAACATGGGTATCAAAATAGTAAGTTAGAGCACAGAATCTTTGAAGAGTAAGTATCTCGGTTAAGAAAAAAAGACAGTGGGAGTTACTACAGGAACTAACGCTGTATTGTACTTGTACTTGTTTAGGTGCGGAAAGACGTGCCATCGCTCGTGAATACTACAAACCTAGATCCAACCTGGAGGGGGTGTCCCCATCGCGTAATGGATGTCTCTCCGCTGTCTGCTTCGACGTTCCCGGACGGGCACATCCTTGTTTTCAAACGACGAACTCGAGCCAGATTCGCGAGCGGGGGACGATTTGGCGATCCGACCGCCACCGTTCTTACCCTTGGATACCAGGGGCTCAGACGGCTCGTGAGTTTCCGTGTGAGGTTGACATTGCTCAACCAGCGTGTGGAACGAGCGTACCGACCCAGTCTGGCCACTGCCGCCGCCGCCGCCACCAGACATACTACCGCCGAGGGCAGAGCGGTGGTGGAAACGATCGATTTCGTGACAACAGAGCTTGTACAGTTCGACGAGCCCTAGATAGCTCGCTTCGTCGCGAAGTTCGAGTAGGGACTCGAGGGTGCAAGGTGACGTGGACCCGAGTTGTACCGCCCGCGGTAGTGTCTCTGGATGTTCTGGAGTACTGGGAAGGGATCGGAGATAAGCTAGAACGTGCGCGTAACTGCCCAAGAGAGAGAGAGAAAGTCAGTAGCCGTGGAAAGTCACACATCGGCTGAGTTACTTACGGAGCGCTCGGTCTGTCGAGGAAAATGTGGATACCAGCGGAGGACTGCGGTAGGCAGCCAGAGGAAGCAAGATGATCACGAAAGACTGAGTTGAGCCAATTGTTGTGCTGAGCCAACGATGTGTCGCTGGTATTTGAATATATCGACGTTGTCTCAGAGGCGGGTGACAACAGGGACGTAACATAACGGGAGAGGTGAGAAGGCCGGGATATCAAGGACCGTAGTAAGGTTCGGTAGGTAGTGGTACATGTCTCCAGAGTGACTATGAGCTTGGAGGGGTCGGCCGCACTGTCTGGGATGGATGAAAGAAGGATAGCCTCAAAGGGAGGTTGTGGCATAATCGGGTCAACGTCGGCTGGAAGGACAGGTGTTAAACGAGAAGGAGCGGGTGAGTGTGCCAACAGGGTAGGCCGTGAAGAAGAGCGGTGGGGTGCGGGAGACGGTGAACTTGACGAGCGAGGATGCGGGAGGTGGTCCGACAAAGGGACGTTTCTCGAATTAACAGACCGCCTGTCTTCTGCTTCTGCATCGGAAATATCGGGCAGTGGTGGAAGAGGGGGACTAGACGGGCGTGGAGGTAGAAGTCTGATTTCATTTTTCTCTGCATCATGCAACAGGATATCCCCCTTGACACCCTCTTCCTCACTTATCAGTTCGAATCCGCGGGATGAGCCAGACAACGCCTCTTGAGGCGTGCGCACAATGGTTGCGCCAGAACCAAGCGGTCCACTGCGGTGGAAATTGAATTGTTCTAGAGAGCTTCCAAGTTTTGGTTCAGATATCCGAGTTGGTTTGGAAGCAGCTTGAGGAATAGAACGACTGGAGGTGGAAGAAGAGCTGCGGCTCAGCCATGACATCGGCTTGGACAGCGTGTGTTTGTGGTGACCGCGCGGCGGCGTGGCGGGTGGAGAAGCAAGGAGCTCGGGAGACGAAAAGGAAGGAGCCAGCTCCGAAATATGGGATGGTGAGCGTTGAATACGTCTTGAAAGAGTCATGGTGGGAAGAAACAAAAAATGGTGGACGAGCAGAAGCTAGACGAGTTGATAACGTTGAGAACAAAGAAGGGGGTGCATTGTTACCTCGCTTTGACTCGGACACGAAACGTCATGTGCAGACAATAAGGCTTCCCGAGCCGAATCCTCATGGCCTCACCAACGACAACACTTTCCTAAATTGGGAGACAATACACGCCGGAGCTTGCTCAAGGAACGTTGGACGCGTCGACGATGAACCCGGACATGGCAACGATTCAATATCGACTCAACCTACCATACGTCTTGCACTCCATATCCCCTGCTCTCTCTGCGCTCCATGCGTCACGCGCCGCAGCTCTTCACCCAGAGATCTCTGCCACCTTACACCCTTCCCATTGTCCGAAATGTGGCACATATCGCTTCTCTGGCGATCATCCAACACACCTCATCACGACGAAGAAACGGAAACGTGCCGCGTCCTCGCGTCCGAAAGTCTTCCAGAGAAGATGTCACCTGTGTGGCTTCTCGATCGACGCACGCACCAGTCCGCCCCTCAACCACTCCTCCGTGCCGGTCCCGCCACCGAGCAGCTTGTCGAACTCAGAAACTATGCCAATCATCCAACGTACGGAGGAGATAGCTCAGGAATCGCCACCAATTAACATTTCCCGCCCCGTCGCAAGGATTGTCTCAACAACCACACGCGCGTCGGTTCCACCATTACCAGGTCAACAGTCCCACCCTCAATCCAGTCATACGAAGAAACCAACTCTGAAGGACATGCTTTCCCGCGATCGTCAAAGGGAAGAGGTCGCGAAAGCACATAAGAAGAGAAAAGAGAGTCACGATGGGTTAGCAGCTTTCTTGAAGGAACTCTGATTCGGTCAATATGCACGTCTTACTCTCCCCTATGTTGCCTTGGGCTCATACCGTGATAACGTCATTGTAGCTCCGTTTTTCCACGTAGTTTAAGCTTTGCCAGAAGGAACGAGAGGCAAAAGTCCAAGGACCAGCAAGACTTTGCAGAAGCGTTGTACTTCAGCCGCTGGAGTTCCGGCCAGTGTGAAAAATATTAAATGTAGCAAGGTCCTTTCAATTCTCCCCAGATTCCTCAATCCATCACTTCCTTTTACGTTCTAGTCTAGTGCCATCCTAGAGTTTAGTCCGTGCATGAGGAAGTGAAGTGGGAGCTGAACATTCCTCTCTTCTTGGCTTGGAACAAGCCTCTTGCAGACTTTGCACCCACATACTGGCTAACATTCGCCATTGGTATTTTTTGAAAAGAAAAAAAGAAACACGGTTACAGTAGCCTTGGCACTTTTTGTGTTCAGGGACAGCCCGACAACTGAATTCATTCCAGTATGCATTTGTAGGGTGTTGTGCACACATTGCATGCCTGGTTCAACGTGTCAAAGGCTTAATCCCTCACGTATTTGACACCTGGATTCGGACGCTTTCGACTAGCATCTTCAGTACCTGAGGGTGACAATTCCGGTGCACAGTACGTCCGATCATCGTGGTCCTTTCATCGGGCGTACACGGGAGATGTCATCGTTGACCATACTCCTTGGGGGACCTTGGGATCATTTGAGAAAAATCATGAGAGGGCGAAATCGGACGCTCTCGCTCGACGTGTGCATGCCCTACTCGTGGTGCACCTACCGATTTCGTTTCTACAACTCGTAAAGGGGAGTGGCGGGTCGAGATAGGGTATAGGATCCGAGGTTTGCATCCGTTGTTAAAGAGACGCTCACACGAAGCTGAACATCTATTACTTGCGTGGAATGGCGTGTAGCGGGTGGCGCCTGCCCGTCGGCTGAGTGGTAACCACCGGGGGTTGCAGCTCAAGTCCAGACAAGCAGGCTAGGAGCCGACGGAACCTGTGCGGAAACCCAGCGGGCATTACGAGTGCAGTCTGGTATCATGGATTCAAAAGACCAAGACGCCACTCTATAAACGAAAATCTAAATACGCTCGTTCTTCAACTGGTCTGCCTACGGAGGGAATGGACTACAGCGACTCGGATAGCTCTGGTTCAACCCCACTTCTTCTCATCCACGATGAACCACCCTGGCCAGAACAGGACATACACAGAGATGGCGATAACGAGAGGAAGAGTGTCGAGCCCATAAAAGAATGCCTCCGTCGTAGCGAGATACCCTTGGTAGCCTTGCGAAAGTTCAGCAACCCTGTAACAACACCGTACCTAGCACAAACGTCAGTCGTATTCGTTTCGGATGTCAAACGAATCGCAAACACTCACAAAGATACCCATGCAACTGATCGCCAGGGCAGCGGCCAAAGTCCGCCAATCGCGATACCATGGCTGTGCCTTGTCTCGTTCCCACATATCACCCTCCAGGGTATAGACCCGGTACAGGAAGCGGACGTAAATACCGCTAAATACACTGAACGACACCAATTGGAGCACCAGACCAGCGAGGAAGATCTTTCAACAACGAATTCAGAGATATGCTGAAACACTATAGCAATAAACGCACGTGTGAGCTTACAAGTTGCTGAGCTTGACTGTGAGAGATGCTCATTCCTCCTCCGATGGCTTGAATTATGAATGTCGTGATATCCGAGGATAGGAAAATAAATGTCACTTTCTGCACAGGTAGTAAAACGTGCGTAGTGCATGACATATGCCTCGCAAGTCGTCCAAACAAGACATAGTCTGCCGCGATAAATGCACAGGGCTACACAGAGCTTGGTGAGCCCCCGAAATAGACTCATCGCATAATTTGAGGGGCGTACTGATAACACGACGAGCAGATACTCGGCAATGTATATACCCTCGGAGTCAGGGTAGTAACGTAAGCCGAACCGACACACAAATCCGATCGCGTAGGCTGTTTGCTGCTTAGTGCTACGCTATAATATGCATTGCAGAAACACTTACTGTACCCTCCGATGATCATCGCAAGCATCCATTTTGCACCATATCGAAAGGTGTAATAGGTCTGAATGAGTGCCGTCAGTACGACGCACGCTAGCAATCCTAATTAGCAGGAGATCAGCCCTTGGGTGTCGTTGGCTTACCAAACGCAACGGCTGTTAAAGCGTTTGACACAATATATCTCAGTGGATTGTAGGGATCATCCTTTGGATCCAAGAACGGGTTTGCTGGTGGTCCGATAGTTTGGCTGCCAGCTGGCGTCGTGAGGGCAAGGATTGCCAGGTAGACCAAGAGGCTTTTGACGGAACGATAGCCTTGTACCATGGTACCGTCGAGAGGGACAAGAGTGAGTCTGACATGTTGCTCGGGTTGGACTTGGGACTCGGCTATATAGTTCGGTACGGTGATACGTAGCGAGTTGACGTTGCATGGACGCCGTTGAATGACGTAGGAGCCCGACGTCGGAGATGTAGATATGATGCCTATCGCGTATATTAACACCGGTGCACATTTGATACCTCACTCGCTCTCGCTTATCCCTACTTGAACTAGAGCTTCTCTAGGCCTTATTCCAAGTCCTTCAAGTTCGAGGTTGAACTCGGTCCGAACTGCAATGGCCAGGATCGTGAAAAAGCTTGCTGCAACCGAGCCTCAAGTTTTCATTGGCGGATTCTTCCAGTGACTGGATCCCACCGCCGAGCTGTGGCAAGATGGAGTGATGCGCGCCATTATTACATAAACAACTGATCTGCGAGCATCGTCGCTAGTCACTGGCATAATCTACAACCTACGTGCCCGAGTCCCACGCAGTCGGGACAGGTAGGTTACGTTGTCGGGGTTGATGGCAGTCTCGAGAGTAACCCCAGGTCCCTCCTTTCTCATTCCATTGCTCTCCTTGACCGCTTCACGCACCTGCATGAGCGGAGATGGCGATGTTTGATACACCGTCAACAAGGTCGTTGGCGCGATCATCAATCAACCTAGTGACCTTTGAAGTGGATGTCAATCAATAGATTATTACCATCGCCATCGTATTTACCTTTCCTATGGCGACCGTTCGCCCTGAGGTCAAAGTCAACGACATTGGTGGACGATAACAGTATGCGCATTCGCACCTTCGTCCCGCAGTGTGAAGCGCCCGAGCTGAGGATAGTCGACAAACCTCTCTACACAAACTGGGAGGGATGTCTCAACGAGTGCCACGACCTTTTGACCTGAACAACACAATTATTACGACGACAAGGATTGCAAGACAACACAGGTCACCCTTTTTAGCAAATTGGGGCGGCTTCTTCGACTTGCGCCCGGTTGCCTTGTCAAAGTAATGTAGCAGAGCCTGGACGTAGTATATTATTGTGATGACTGACACGGATGAAGGAGATAAGCGTACCGGTAGTGTGACTTCTTCCGACAAAGTATGAACATGCATAACGGCCGAATAACCGGCACAGATGATGTTTTTGTGTTCCAGAATGGCCAGTTGAGCTTCGAATTGCCGTACTGCATGCACGGGGCTCTTTGGGCTTGTGAGTACAAAACCAGGGCTGATTTCCTCGTCCTCTATTCCTCGCAGTCTTACTCGTACATTATCTCCGCACATGGCTGACGATATCTCCTCTTCCAATTCATCGTATATTGCGGTAATTTCGACGTTGGTTTTGGTGGGCATGAGAACAAGGGAATCTCCTTTGCGGATATGACCTGACTCGATCTTTCCGACTGCGACAGCACCCATGTCTTTGTACTTTTCCGAGACAGGCATCATGAGCGGGGCGTTGATCTTTCGATCGACCATGGGAATGTGGTCGAGGTGGTCAAGGAATGTTAGACCCCTTGAGGATGATCAGCACTTGGGATTGCTATGCAGAAGAATGACGGCAACACACTTCCACCAGGTACATGTTGATGCGGGGATGGGGTCTTTGAGGTTTATGCCAGTATAAGCTGAAATAGGTATAAAGCTGACGTCCTTTGGATTGAATCCGGCAGACTTGATGAAGGGTACGAGCTTATCTCTGATTTCATTGTAACGGGCTTCTTCCCAATTAACGGTAGGGTCATCCATTTTGTTGATCACGACGACGACTTTTGAAACGCCGACGGTCTTGACGAGCATGACATGCTCTCTTGTCTGTCCACCCCTTTCGAAACCGGTCTCAAACTCACCCTTGCGGGCGGAGATGACGAGGACGGCGACATCTGCTTGGGCGGCACCGCTGATCATGGAAGGAACATAGGTCTTGTGGCCGGGGGCGTCGAGGATGGTGTAGCGACGATTTGGGGTCTCAAAGTATCCGCGGCCGACTTCGACGGTCTTGCCTTTGTCACGCTCTTGTGGTGTGGAGTCGAGGGCCCAGCTGAGGTACCACGACTCTCTTCCGGCCTCCTTTGCCTCGTGTTCGTATTTCTCCATGGTTCTTTTGTCGACGACGCCGGTGATAAAGAGCAAGTTACCGCCGAGGGTACTCTTGCCAGCGTCTACGTGGCCGATGAATACGACATTTAGATGTTCCTTGGCTGGGGTGATATTGGAGATCGGATGAGAGGATGGAGCGAAACGGGTACTGACCATCACCGAATAGGTCTTTGAGTACTGCTTCATCGGCAACGGACTGGACCTCTTGTGCGACGGCGGAGGTACCTGATTTCGATTTCTCTGTGGAGAATATCTTTTTCGAGACCGGGGGAGCTGGGGAAGAAGAGTGTGAGCCCGGATGAGAGGGGGCGGGGGACTGCTGTGTGGTCGAAGCGGGTGGGCGCTTGGATGACCC
>QFEL01012895.1:0-13733 GCA_003316195.1 Neoboletus brunneissimus
GAGTAACTAATACGTAACATAAATGGTGACACACAAGTGCCAGCATGATGGTATCGCAGGATTACTCAACTATCGTTGCTGAAGCGGTGACCTACAACCCGAGAGTTCAGCACATGCCTCACAAATGGTCTGATCGAATCACTGCCTCTGATTGGCAGACGAATTCATGTGGCAACAGGCCAACTCCGCCGAGTTACGGCCGTCCTCCAATCACTGACTACCTAGCATGTCCATACTTTAAGGGAAGAAATGATGATGGCGACTGCGCACCCTCCATTTGTCCGTCTACCTCTTAAATTTCGTATCCAGAGTGGACAACAAACCCCTCGTGCTACCTACCAATGCAATTCCAAATCCCACAGCTACTGGACCATATATCAGGTCCAATTTACTGTGTGACGGGTTTCATCGCTACCGTGACCCTAATTTCGATTTGGAGGTCGTCCCATGGTCGAAACGTAAGTATGGGATATGATTAGCGACTCTCGTCTTCCGGCTGACAATCCAGGACCAGCTCGACAAGATCCCAACCGTTGGATCGAACACTTGGCTGGGATCATGGTGGGCCGGTGTCAAGTTTCTCATCAATGCCACCGACGTTGTCCAGGAGGGTTACGACAAAGTATATTTACCCTTCAACATTCTTGGAACGTTAACATTTATGATGATTGTAGTACAAGGGCATTCCATTCAAAATTTCAACATTATACTACTGGATGGTCGTTTTCAGTAGTCGTCAGCATGTGGAAGAATTTCGCAGATTTCGCGACGATGAACTGAGCTTCCTGGAAGCTGTAGGCGATGTAACTGTATTTCTACTCTCTTCGGAGTCAGTCTGACCACGAGCGCCACAGACTTTGCAGGCGGAATATACATTAGGACGCGATACCCATCATAATCCATATCATACTGCGATTCTCCGCTCGAGACTGAATCGTAATCTTGGAGCCGTATACGCCGACATGAGGGATGAGGTCGTCACGACTTTCGATGACATACTGAAGCTTGAAGGTCATGGTAAGCTGAATTTCACTACTGCTGCTCTCGGTGCTTCGCTCATGTTGCGAACAATTAGAGTGGAAGAGTGTCCCTGCATTCAGCACCGTCGAACAGGTTGTCAGCAGGGCCAGCAACAGGGTGTTCGTTGGTCTCCCTCTATGTGTGTCGCCACTTCCATCTGTTTGAAGTCTGTTTATCCTGTTTGCCTCAGGTCGTGATCCCGACTGGGTAGATCTCAGTATAAATTTTACCCTGGATGTTGTCAAAGGGGCGGCTATAATCGGCCTCTTTCCCAAGTTCACAGCACCGCACGTCATAGTCACTTGTATATTTGACACAACAGCTGACTTCTCGCCAGGCTTGTCGCTCGGTTTTTGACGAATGTTCCTGGAAATATTAGGCGCGGTATAAACCACCTTTCTCCGATTATCGAGGCCCGACGGAAGCACGTTGAAGAATATGGCATATCATGGGATGATGAACCTGTGAGTTGATCTCATTGTCGCTGTAAATACCACTCACCTCCACCTTCGTAGAATGATCTTTTGTCTTGGTTAATGGAGGGATCAGAGGGCTCTCAACGCCACATAAACAACATAACTTCGCGTGTTTTGGCAGTCAACTTTGCTGCTATTCACGTGAGTTCTTGCTTAGTCTCTTTGCTTTCGATACTGACTCGGCCTATTTGTACTCTAGACATCCTCAAGTGTAGGTTGAAAGTGAACAACAGGATACAAGGCCTAACAGCAATTTTCTTCAGACTTTTACTCACGCACTTTATGATTTGGCAGCCAATCCTCAGTACATCCAACCGCTTCGTGAGGAAGTGGAGTCAATCGTCAAGGAGGAGGGCTGGTCGAAGGCTGCAGTGGGAAAGATGCACAAAATTGACAGTTTCATCAAAGAGAGCCAGCGTGTGAACGGTGTTGCTATCGGTAAGCATAGTACATACTTGTGTGCAGTGGAATTTATGGCTCTCTTTTCCAGTGAACATGGTGCGAAAGGCCGCGAAAGACGTCACGTTCTCTGACGGAACAGTCATACCAAAAGGGACATTCGTTGCGATGGCCAGCCAACTGATTCACAATGACAACGAATTCTATGAAGATGCGGAGATGTTCGTCCCCTTCCGATTCGCCAAATTGCGTACCAAAGACAGCGTCGACGTCAAATACCAGTTCTCCACGACTAGTCCTGAATACTTGGTATTTGGATACGGCAGACACGCATGGTAAGAGCTCTCTGTTACCAGATTACTGGATTTGTGAGCATGTGTTTTTCTATAGTCCCGGTCGGTTTTTCGCCGCGAGTTTGGTGAATACCATGCTGGCCCATCTTGTTGTTTCGTATGATGTCAAGCTGGAGGACAATGGGACCCGCCCACGGAATTTACGGATTGGCACTTTGGTTTCGGTTAACCCCACGGCTCGAATCATGTTGAGGAGGGTTGGTTGAGTTTTCCGGCTGACTGACTGATTGTCGCGTAGAGACACCGGGATTGTGTTTAGCGGTGCATAGATTATTTAGAGCCCAAGGTCGCGCTTTTTTAGGTATGATTCACCAATACTTAAACGGGGTCAACTCAAGTAAATTAGGTGGAGAATATTCTGCCATATTTATTCATAGATTGGTCATGAAATCGTCCGAAACAAGGTGTTAACAAGGCTCTGTACACGCACGTGAGAGAAAAAAAGGGACATATTCGTGGTCATATGTAGAGTCCTCATGGTGTCTAGAACATATCCGTGATCTCAAACGCATTCGGCCCTTTCCTTTCATTTCGGTCGCACCCTCAACTGGATATACACTCGCGGCGACACCATATATAGGTGCAATTCCTCCGGAAACGAGAAGTTTTGGAAGAAGGAAGAAGTTTCTGGAGCATACTAAGTGGGGACACTGAGGCCGAACCGAGATCGGCGGTGGTGGTCCGTGTGCCGTCGTGCATGGCGACGACTTGATGGGACCCACCACAAAGAACGGAGCATATAAACCAACAAGATTCCGTCATAATCCTGGAGAAGAAATGTTCCTTGGAGTTGACACGAAGTGTGGGAAACTGACATGGTGGCAGTAGACACAGGTACTGTCGCTTGACGAACAGTAGGCCAGATTTGAATGCCGGACGCCCGATACAGCTAAGGTAGGAGAAACAACGGAAGGACAGCAAGATTCCTCATCACTAGTGTTTATAAGTTGCAAGGCAGGATACACAGCAAGTCAGTGGTGAGGTACCCAGAATTCAAAACGGGTCGCCGAATGGGTATGGTGAGTCTAAGTCCACGACTGAAATAAGCGAACGGCCCTTGTGTCGTCCATGTGGCCTCGAAGTACTTCGAAATACCGATTCGGAATGCGCAGTGTCAGAGAAGTTCCACGAATAACTAACCTGGCGTTGGTGGAGTCTGGCTGGCAACACGCGCGGCGGGTCTTGGTCTCGCACTGAATCATGCTGCCCTTTGATGACTGCCGTGCGCTTGGTTTTCTCGCACGATCTGGATGGTGTCAAATATAGGTGTTGTTCTTATTCGTATTGGCCTTCACGAGGGTACCAAAGAGAAGTGCCATTATGACTGAATAGAATTGGGAATGTGAGATTCAATGCAATATCAGTACGTTGAAGTTGGAGTAAGAGGGCTATGCAGTCGTATTCCACAGCGCAGTTTTCGAGTCGGACTCAAGTGCGTTAACTTCAATGAAGGCTTGGTTTAGCGTTTAAGCACGACTGCCACCACAGCCCGATGCTCTGGAATCATAATATTTACAGTACTTACAAAATAAGTAATGTCCTTGAGCTGGTATCTATAAATCACAAATTAGTCAGGGGCGCAATTGACATCTGTCATTATCACTTTCTGCCTTTCTCTCCCGTGACGAGCACCATGGGACTGAATATCTGCTCAATAACAAGATGAGTCCAGTAAATATGATAGCATACTAGGCACGCACCCGTAAACGCGCTGCGGTCAACAACGCACCAATAGACAGTTGACCATACCACCAGCCCCGAGAGACAGGGGAGTTCGATTCAGCGCTCTGGTGCCTTTCAAGGGGACGATACCACGGTATGTCTCTATCACTGAGCGCGAGGTCGGTGGCTGAAACGTTTACGAGACCTGCCGCCCTGAGGGTTGAGGCGAGCTCCGTTATGGTGCCGACGGAATCATTCTGGGCTGTTTTTGGTAAGCTCCGCACAAGGTTCTGCGCAGCCGCCACGTGATTGGCGTTGGTGAGAGTCATTGCGTCGGTGAAGCACCATTCGTACATTGCGAACTATATAAATGTCCGACGTCAAGCCCAAGTGGTCGTGTGAATGTCATGTTTCGTACCCTACCGGACGGTTTGAGCAATCTGTCGACATGTTTATATAGCGTTATGGGTGAAGTGGTTCGCTGTAGCTGCGCGTTAATCCCTGTCACGCGGGCACGCATTCAACTCACATATCCAAGTTCAATGGCAAACACGGCATCGAACGAGCAGTCCGGGAATTTTTCGAGTGCTTCGCAAATGTCTCGTGCTGCCAGTCAATCAGTAAACGTGGATCTGGAGTGTGTATGTTGAGAACGCGGACCGTGATGATACGTGACTCGACCAGCAAGGCCTGCCTCTTCTGCCGCAGTTTTTGCGTGTGAAATCTGTTTAGTTGTTAAACCATAACCCCGTCCACAGAAGGATGCATGCTACCGACAAGATGGGCATCTGTGTCGATTCCGACAACATTCACGTCGGAGAATTGCACGAGTTGTTCACAAGTTGCGCCACTGCCGCAAGACAGAGCAAGAACTGTTTTCTTGGGTCTCAGGTGAAGCTGACTGAACAGAAGGTGTTGATGGCGAGCCATTGCAATGGATAAGCTATCGCCTCGGTAAATCCTCGAGAAGTGGAAGACGCGATTCGAAGAACGCCCTTCTCGCCTGGAACTATGCGCTGGCAAGAAAAGCCAGGACAGTAGCGGTACTGAAGATAATCTATCTTTTAGCATGGAGCCATGGTCGGAACTCATCTTTTGCTTGTTTGTCCTACCTGCTGCAATGTTTGAGAGTACCTGCTCTCTCCGACTGTAGAAGTGGTCGTATGCGCTGAACGACCCCATGATGTGATGTCGGACGTGTTCCTTGACCACCGACTATTTATTCATGCTCCACAACGCGGCTGCCGAATCCATGCACATCAAAACAAGAGTTGAAGCCTGATGAATGCTGGCTCGGGGCGATGATGCACAGCATCCCGGTTCAGAGGCACACCGCAATGGAGATGGATGATTTGATGTTGGAGGTGACGCATTGATGTGGCCCCACCCCCCGAGGAACCCGAAAAAGACCTACAGAGCCACGTCGGCCTCCAGCCCATTTGCAGGGTCCCCACCGTGTCAGACGGACGAACCGTGGAATCAGTGGCGTGGTGCTCGATGATCAGGTCATCGGAAGCTAGAACTACTCCGGAATGTATAATTATGTAATTGGCTTTCGTTTGCAAGCCGTGCCGGATATCAGATCATGATATCGCAGGGTGCCCGCTCAATGCCATCAAGGGAGGACTGCGCCGCTGCCGTACTTCTGCTCCATGTGACCTCCGCTATTGGCGTACCTTGGACGAGTTCTATTGCCGCCTCTTAATTAGCTATCTCATCTTCCTTACGTAATAATGATGATGAGAAAATTACTTCGCCCGAGGCTGTTAGCATGAGAAAAATTTGTGGTGTCCAGGTCAGGTGAGTACTGCTTCGTCATTCGAACCTATAGCGACCTTCTTGCAGGTGGATAAGAGTTTCGTCAACCCGATATGTGTGTTCATCGAATGCGGTGCCGGTGAAATTCGGGGGACAAAGTAGACTTAACTACCTTGTCTGATACCTCAGTTGCCACGATTCCTCGTAGCATCCGGCTCCAAGCACCGTCGGTGGTATGTCGACTGCTTCGATTGAACAGGAGATGGCCCAATTGGTGGTGGAGATTGGGCAGAATCTCACCAACACCTACGTTAACAGTGAGTGTGCCGGAGCCGCCAATCTCCTCGATCAAAACGAGTACTGAATATTTGATTGTCGTGCAGTGTCAGCCATATGCTTTTTAGTTTACGATGTCCTGATAAATTTAGACAGGGAGGTCAGTTCCAGTTCATCTATCCCCGAAACTAAATGTTTCTACCGTCGCTAACGCTCTGTATTGGAGGTCGAACATATCTGGAAGTACGTCCTTCAGCATCCCCGAGCACATGTGTTTTCATGTTGGCCTTAACCTTGCTTGTTTTATTAGAGCTAGATGGTCCGTTTCCAAGGTCCTCTTCATCATTGGAAGGTACTATGGCTTGTGTTACATCGCGTGTGTAGATAACGAAACTGCTGCGATCAGTCCGACTGATTTTTTTGCGATTTCTGCACCCGATAGCGCCAACTTTGCGGGTGTGCCTTGATGTATTTCGTCTCACAGATTGTATTTAACATCTCCGCAGTGTCCACAAAGGTTGGCCTCTCCTTGGAAGTATGTAAATCTCCAGTACCACGCTGGACATCATGCTGACGTTTAGTTGATAGTTGTATGTTTGCCTCCACACTGTATTTCTCAACTCTCCCGCTTACCTCGTCACGTTAGCTGCCGAGGCTGGTCGTGGTTTTTCATAATGTAGATCCACCACTGCATTTGTTACACATGCTCACTGATGCGCAGGGCCGGAGATATTTTCTTCACTACCATCGTAAACATGATTCTCATCATGCGTTTGTACGCGATGTACGGGAACCGCAAAGGTAAGGGTGTACCTACGCGACATTGCTTATGCGAACTCTGAATGCACCGTGTCTCCAGTATTGGCGTTCTTCATTTCGCTGCTCATTTGTATGTGCGCTCTAGTCTACATCCGACAATGAACTGAGTGATCCCGCTATAGGTGAATTCGCGGTCAGTTGTGGACATGCTTTGGCGTTACTCTTCTTGAACATACGTTTGCAGTTCGAGCTTTACTCCTGCGTGAAAACGGGTATCGAGATATCCGGAACTGCATTTACCATACCAGTTGGCATCCCCTTGCCCGGGTGCTTTGCGTCGCCCAACGTGGAGATCGCTCTGTTTGCCTGGTAAATTTAGCATAATATGCCATGCAAATCCCGTAAATTTATTTAGACTACCTGCCTTCTATCAGGGTTCCCTGCATGGGTATAGCTAGTAAGCGTTTCAACGTGCGGATGCTTCGTATATTGGCTCACAGTTCATCCCATCATAGCGGCATTCTTCGCTATGACAGTCGCGAAGGTCATTTCCAGTGGATACACTACTCCGAAACGCCTGATGGACATCAAACGCATCTCTCCCCTCCTCGTTTCGATGGTGCGTGATGGTGCACTTTACTACAGCTTGTACGTCACATCTCGTCTACTTCCGTTATTTTTGTGATATTTACTATATATTGCTAGGGTGTTCGGTGTGTCCGCTCATCAGTTCCGAAGTTTACAATTAATGTCCATCCCACCTGATGCAGCAATGCTGCTTGTCGCTATCGTTTTCATAGAGAAAGCTCAGGGTTTAGTAGCAAGTGCACCTTTACCGTACGTACTCATTTGTTCAAACATCGGAAGCGATTGCGATCTTATCGTTGTCAATAAAACAGGTGGCTGGTGGTCGTATATTCTTTGACTGTAAGTACTCTACGACAGCTCGCATTTTCTTGTTTGCCGCTAACCATCTTTCCGGAAGGCTTCGCGCCTGGTGCTCAATCTGCGCGAGGCGGGAAGTCGAACTTACACCGATTTATCCACCTCGGACGCTGGGGCTATTACGACACCAGTATTCGTTATGGGTGCCATCAGACAAACGGGTCGGGATACGGAGGTCTCCTGTGACGCTTAAAGAGCTTTTTCTCCTGCTCAACCCACTGAGGTCGTGATAGTAACACGTATCCTGTTTCAGTCTGAGCACTGAGACGTACGACCTGGAGGCAGTCCACTTACTGGTGTATGGGGTCCCCGAGGTCTCACGAACATTAATCAATTGTTCCCATGGTGTAGCAAGGCGACGGACGAGGTCCACTGGCACACTGCAGTATTCCGAGGGAGTACATGAGCGAGCAGATCAGCACAACTACTACTAGTCGCCGAGCGTACTACATAATAGTAGAATGAGTGAATGAATTTGTTTGCCTAACAGGAAGGAACCTCGCTGGCACTCAGTGTAAATTGAGTTTAGCTTGTGCGGCAGGCTACACCATAGTAATTATGGCTTACCTCCTTCGTCGAGTCCATGATTTTTATTCTCAGGCTCACCACCAAATGTGTCATGATGCTGATGCACTCCACCTGATACCATACCCATTCTTACATTATACATCATGATAACACGATCAGATGATTGATGGCTCCAAAATCAAGTTCACCGAATGCAGTGCGGCGTAGGTCGGGGAACAAGGTATCTTTAGCCAACCGCCGCCGCCAGCACAGGTTACGGATTTCTTGGGACAAGTCTAGAATATTTAACTACCTTGTCTGATGCTTCACCTGCAATTCGTCGTAGCATCCAACTTCAAGCGCCTTCGGTAGTATGTCGACTTCCTCAATACCCGAGATTGAACAGGAGATAGCGGCACAATTGGTGGCGGAGATTGGGCAGAATCTCACCAATACCTATGTTAGCAGTAAGTGCGCCAGAACCATCGATGTCCTTGATCAGAACGAGCACTAAACATTTGACTTTTCTCGTGCAGTGTCGGCTATTTGCTTTTTGGTTTACGATGTCTTGATAAACTTGGATAGGGAGGTCAGTTCCAGTTTTTCTATGTCAGAGGCCGAGTGAAGTTGACAATTGCTGACGCTCTGCACTGGAGGTTGAACATATCTGGAAGTACGTCCTCCGGCTTCCCCAAGTGCACGTATTTGCATGTGGCCTCAATCTTTACGTGTTATGTTAGAGCTAGGTGGACTGTTTCCAAGGTACTCTTTATCATTGGAAGATACTACGGGTTATGTTACCTCGCGTGCGTCGATAATGAAATTTGCTGTGACCATTCCGACTAACCTTCCGTGATTTTGCACCCAACAGCGCCAGTTTTGCGGGTGTGCCTTGATATGTCTCGCATCGCTGACTGTATCTGACTTGTTGTGCAGTGTCCATAGAACTTGGCCTCTCTGTCGAAGTAAGTGGAATTTTGAGTATTACGCCGGGCTAATGTTTAAGTTTACAGTTGTATGTTTGCCTCCGCAGGTACTATATTTCTCATCTTCCCCACTGACCTTGCCCTGTCAGCTGCCGAGCCTGGTGGTGGTATTTCATAATGTAGGGTCATCACTACATCTACTACATGTGCTCACTAAAGCACAGGGCTGGAGACATTTTCTTTACCAGCATCGTGAACGTGATTCTCATTATGCGTTTGTACGCGATGTACGGGAACCGCAAAGGTAAGGGTGGTGATTGCACCTATGACGTTGTTTATGGGAACTCCAAATGCATCGCGCCTACAGTATTGGCCTTCTTCATTGCGCTGTTCATTTGTATGTGCACTCCAGTCTACACCTGACGAAGAACTGAGTGATTTTATACAGGTGAATTCGCGGTCAGTCGTGGACATGACTTGGTGTTACTCTCCTTGAACACGCAGTTGCAGTTCGAGCTTTACGCCTCCATAACAATGTCTATTGAGACATACAGGACTACTTTTACCATGCCAGCTGGCATCCCCCTGCCTGGATGCTTTGCGTCTCCCAACTTGCAACTCGCTCTGTATGCTTGGTGAGTTTAACAAAATACACTGCGAATCTAGGAAATCGATTTAGAATACCTGCCTTTCTTCAGGGTGCCCTGCATGGTGATAGCGAGTGAGGATATTCGCGTGAGGATGGCTAGTATATCGACTCACAGCTCATCCTGTCACAGCGGCGTTCTTTGCTATGACAATTGCCAAGGTCGCTCCCAACGGGAACACTACCCAAAAGCGCCTGACGGACATTAAACACATCTCTCCCCTCCTCGCGTTGATGGTGCGTGATGGTGCACTTTACTACACCCTGTACGTCACAGCCCATCTACGTCCATCATTTATGTGATGTTTACATTCCACTGCTAGGATGTTCGGTGTGTTCACTTGTCAGTTACAAAGTTTACAGCTAATGTTCATCCCCCCTGATCCAGCCATCCTACTCGTCACTATCCTTCTCATAGAGACAGCTCAGGGTTTGCTGCTGAGTTCGTCTATGCCGTATGTACCCGTTTACTCGAACATCATGCGGAAGCGACTTAGTTCCTTTTGGAATAAATCAGATGGGTGGTTGCCGTATATTCCTTGACTGTAAGTAATCCATGGCAGTTAACATTATGCTGTATCTCGCTGACGATCCCTCCGGAAGGCGTCGCGCCTCGTGCTGAACTTGCGTGAGGCGGGAAGCCGCAAGCACTTTGGTTTATCTACCTCGGAGTCGGCCAGTTCTACGGTGCCAGTATTCGTTATGGGTCCTGTCAGGCGAGCAGGCCAGGACGCGGGGGTTTCCCGTGGCGCTTAGAGGGCATTTAAAATCTCCTGCCCAATCAACTGGCGGGGTGTTTGAGTATTGGAAACGGCAGGGACTGCGATGTGTTTAGTTAGTACCAATACGTATCTTGTTTCGGTCTTAGCATGTGAAAGGTGCGGATATACTTTTGCCAAGGCCTTGATGCTCTGTGAAGGCACGGTGTCTATAGTGTCACACTGTGGCCGTGCTCGATGATCTTCTGAAGTGATGTTTACGAATGTTGGAAGTTGACAGCAAGATACACAAAATATTTCTTTGTATAGTAGTACCGCCACGAGGTCCCATAGCATTATCGGATCAACCCGGTGTGTGGTAAAATTACTAATTAGCAAAGAAACGTGACCAAGCTTCGAGCTTCAAGTTCACCGAATGCGGTGCGGTCCGTGCAGACGGCGAACAAGGTGCCTTAATTAACCAGCCAGTATCGCGGCGCGTTTGACAGACAGCTCGTCGGTTTCCCGAGATACGTACCTTTACATAAGTACTCAAGTACTCAGCGCCACCCACCGCCATCGGCGGTTTGACCTGGCAGGAGAGCGGCCTGCGAGTTGACAATGATTCTCTAGATGAGCACTTGCCACCGATACGCCAATGGACATCCTGGACCGCTCATAATCTAGGATTATATAATGATGATGACTTGTTTCATCACCCAAATTCGTCCAGCGCGGTGAGGGAATATCTCATTTCTATGGAGGGCCGCCCACGCCTGTTTGACCCTGATAGCACAGCCTGCGAATTTCTTGAGATAAGTAAACTCTGATACCATCCATTGACAACTGTCGTAGGATCGAACTTCAAGCGCCTCTAGTAGTATGTCAACTGCCTCAATACCCGAGATTGAACAGGAGTTGGCACAATTGGTGGTGCAGATTGGGCAGAATCTCACCAATACCTATGTTAATAGTGAGTATGCCAGTGTCATCGATCTCTTCGATCACAACAAGTAATGAAGATTTTTAAATTGTCGTGCAGTGTCGGCGATCTCCCTTTTGCTTTACGATGTCTTCATAAATATGGACAGGGAGGTCAGTCCCAGTTGATCTACATCCCAGAGATCGAATGCCTCTACAGCTGCTAACGGTCTGTACTGGAGGTCGAGCATATTTGGAAGTATGTTTTTCTATTTCACCGAGTACGAGTATTTTCATATGGTCTCAACTTTTCCTTCTTATGTCAGAGCTAGATGGTCCGCTTCCAAAGGCCTCTTCATCATCGGAAGATACTACGGGTTTTGTTACCTCATGTGGGTAATGAAATTTGTTGCGATCGTTCTGGCTAATACTTTGCGGTTTCTGCACCCAATAGCGTTACCTTGGCGGGTGTGTGTTGGTATATCTCCGCTTCTCCGGTTGTATCTCACTTCTTTTGCAGTGTCCGTCACGGTTGGCCTCTCGTTGGATGTAAGTATTTTTAGTATTATGCTGGAGTCATGCTGACATTTAGTTTACAGTTGTATGTTTGCCTCCGCGCACACTATATTTCTCATCTTCCCCTCTGATCTCGTCCTGTCAGCTGCCGAGCCTGGTGGTGGTATCTCGTAATGTACGTTGATCGTGGCATTTGCTACATATACTCACTAGACCATAGGGCTGGAGATATTTTCTTCACCAGCCTCGTGAACGTGATTCTCATTATGCGCTTGTACGCGATGTATCGGAACCGCAAAGGTAAGGGTGGTGGTGCACCCATACGGTGTTCCTAATGCAAACTACAAATGCATTGTGTCTACAGTATTAGCCTTCTTCATTGCGCTGTTCATTTGTATGTGCACTCTAGTCTACACCTGACAAAGAACTAATTAATCCTACTACAGGTGAATTCGCGGTTAGTCGTGAATATACTGCAATGTTACCCTCTTGAGCATCGATTTGTAGTTTGAACTTTATGGTTCTCTAGTAACTGCTATCGAGGCGTCCAGGACTGCATTTACCGTACCGGCTGGTATCCCCCTACCCGGGTGCCTTGCGTCTCCCAGCTTGAGCCTCGCTCTATATGCCTGGTAAGTCAACAAAGTATGCCGTGCAAATCCAGGAGCTTGATTAGAACACCTACTTTTCGTCAGGGTACCTTGCATGGTGATAGCTAGTGAGCGTATTAGCGTGCGGATGGTCAACATATTGACACATTGCTCATCCCGTCACAGCTGCATTCTTCGCCATGGCAGTCGCAAAGGTCGTTCCCGATGGAGACGTTACTCTAAAACGCCTGATGGACATTAAACACATCTCTCCCCTCCTCTTGTTGATGGTTCGCGATGGAGCGCTTTACTATTGTCTGTACGTCGCAGCAGATCTGCTTCCATTCGTTTTGTGGTGTTCACTATTTATTTGCTATTTGTTTCTAGGATAATTGGTGTGTTCATTCGTTAGTTACGCAGTTCATAGCTAATGTTGAATTCCCCCTGATCCAGTGACGCTCCTTATTGCTCTCCTTTTCATAGAGAAAGAACAGGGTCTGATAATGAGTGCACCTTTGCCGTATGTACACACTTGTTCAATGACCATCTGGAAGTGACTCCGATCTCACCGAAATAACACAGATACCTGATTGTCGTATATTCTTTGACCGTAAGTAATGCACGGCAAGTAATACCACCTCGTATTTCAAATAACAATCCCTTCGGAAGGCATCACGACTGGTGCTTAATTTGCGTGAGGCTGGCAGCCGCACTCGCTTTGGTGCATCCACCGCAGGGAGTATTACTGCACCAGTATTTGTTATGGGTCCTGTCAGGCCGCGGCACGGAGGTGTCCCGTGAAGTCTAGAAAGTATTTCTCATGCCAAGTCAAGTAGCGGAGACCTAAACACATGTTTCAGTATTTGGAAAGCCCAGACCCCGATGCATTTGGTTAGTAACGCGTGTCTTGTTTCGATCTTAGCATGTCAAAAATGCATATATGTTTTTCCCTGCAGGCTGTGCCCATGCTCATGTCACAGCTTCCGAATGTTGGTGGTTGTCAGGACAGTTCCTTGTATAGTAAATTGGTGATGCCCCAACAGCCCATAGCACAATTACATGGTTTATCAGCCTAATAGGAGTGCTGTACAAAACCAAATTCATCAAATGTGGTTCGGGCAAGAGTCAGAAAATATCTTCAACCAGCCATGGTTGCCAAATATGGTGGTATCCATTCCAAATATATTTTATCATTGCTACACTCAGTGTTCTGATGTCCAGTTCTCCTGACTGTTCTTGACCCTTGCTACATGGTATGGTGCCAAGCTGAGACATAGCCTC
>QFEL01012937.1:0-18282 GCA_003316195.1 Neoboletus brunneissimus
GTCCAGAGCCACTGGTTACTTGCAAACCCCCCTACGAGGAATGCCATCTGAAGACTCAAGAATGAGCGTCATAAACAGTTTTAGAGAAAAACTCACAGTGATCTTTGTTGTAGTAAATCGAAGCTGTTTCTCGAACGCGCCAATGATAGCTTGGATAGAATCCTCGAATAGTCCGGTGGCGTCCTCACTACAAGGTGTACGGTCACAGTTAATGGCTATAACACGAATGGAATCCAATGAAACTCTACCCTGACAACTCCAGGAGCCCGCGTTTGATGCTATATTGTGGACTATTATACCTATTATTGCCAATCCTGATACGAGTAACTTTGTCACTGCTATTGATGGTGAGCTTCGTCTGCTCATCAAATTCGCGTGCGAGATCGGCTATCTCCTCAGGGCTAGAGTGGGGCGAGCCTCGAAGCTTCCCTATTGTTGTAATTTCTCGAGCCTGCTCTTTCGAGGGTGAAACAGATGGGGAAAAAACCAACCTTGCAACAAAGCGACAGCGCGGCGCGTCACGAAGACTGAACCGTGCAGGCGACCTAAACAGGAAGAGAGAAGAATAAGAAGAGATTCCGCTATCAGGAGAAACCACATACACTCGGGTGGAGCTATTTCCTCGCAAAAGAGTGGATTGAACGTCATCGCATACATGCTTGAATCAATGATCCCGCCGCCGGCGTCAATGATGACAACCCCTTGAGGCTCAGTGTTACCAGATTGCTCGTGAAGACTCGAGACACAATAGCGAAGGCTTGCTTCGCCTTCGGGTATTAGATGGACACGAGACCGCCCTGCAGGTGTAGTAGGAACAAAACCAGCGCGCTCAACTGCCCGACGGTAGCATTGTTGCTGCTCGACCTCCCAGCCGTTTGGATGAGTGAGAACAAACTCCGTGGAGTTTTCAATTGATGGCCAATTCAAGTTCAACCTAGTGTGGTTTTTTTTGATATAGGTATAGGCACACCGGAGAAGGTAACATAGGAAATCTGTTAAAACGTCTTCGACAGACTTCCCAGGCGGGAGTGGAGGTATATCATCATCCTTGATGTGAGTGTATGCTAGGTGTTTCGGGTGATGGCGAAGCTTCCACCTGGATCCAGGGACCGAGTTATAAAAGTTTTTTAACGGAGTGAGCAACTCACCATTCCACCGTCGTCCATCCTTCGTCCTCGGCTCTCTCTATGACGCTCTCATCGGTGAACGCTGCGCCACCAATCGCTCGGACGTTCCCAAAGCTGTCATAGTGCAAGATTGAGGGTACTCTGGCGTGATCGTGCTCTTGATCAGGAAATCTGTCGAGCCGTTGAATCTCGGGGATTTGTCCTTGCTCGAGGATACAATATGATATGGCACTGTTAGTTGTACCAATGTCGAACGCAATGACAACTTTGGTTGGCCCAGTGTATGGTTTTTTGTCAGCCATAGCTCGTACAGGGCCGAACAGCACCGAACAGAAGACTTGAATTTGACGACGAAATGATGAAATGCATTTATATGCCGACAACGAAGAAAACGCCACTAGGAAGAGGTCCTTTCATCGATGAGAGTTATATGACGACCTCGTGCTGATAAGGTTCACCGTAGAGTCAGTCCATCCCACAAAGACACGTACTAGTGCACGGAGCCCTTCGCAACGAGTTCTTCTGACGCCAATGGCATCCATTCCACATTCTAAATGCATTTCGGCACGCTTCTCCAATTACTGTGCAATCTGATCCGATCATCCCTCTGCCGCATCAGCGCTGCATAATTGGGCATGTGAAACAGAGCAGGATCCGAGGGGATGAGGAGGCAACGCTAAGTGACCGATGCACTCGTAAGCCGAGGCGCCAAACCTCATCGCTTGCACTGCCCTTGTCAGTGGGACTGTACTGAAATACCTTGCGGTCCAATATTGTCGCTACAGCAACCGGTTCTTTGCCAGGTCTTATTATACTTGGACTCATGAAACGGAACGCCCCCATTCCCTCTTCACCGGCTCCAAAAGAACGTTCATTTAAAGATTTTGTATCCACCATCTTCGAAGTTGTCGACACACTACCACAGAGTCAGACCCAGAATGGGATTGACCTCCCTGACATTTCCAAGAGTCTTCGTCAATCCTACCATCTATTCACCTCACGGTGGCGGGATGATTTGGTCAAGACCTCATTCACCACAAGAGTCAACGACTTCGTTCTCAGAGTTCTCGCAGTTTTCTGCCATCCTTCTCAGTTTGCAACCGTATTTCTCGATTCTTGCTCGCTTGTTCATTCCTTCTGGGATGGAAGACGACCTGGACCTGATTTTATCTTGCCCATGTCAAGCCTCTCGAGGCGCCCATCAGGCCGTCTATCAAAACTGCTTCTGCACCATAGCAGAGATCTGCCGCAGTACGAGTTTGGGGCGGAAACATCTTTACCAAAGAGCAGCCTCCTTCATAGTGTCGCCGTTATAGACCTGAGCGGAGTTCCGCAGCACGTCGCTCTGAACAGCTGCGGCACAGGAGCTGATGTCTATGGCCTCATGTCCATCTTCGTTATCGTGGCCATCTTAAACACATTGCTTGCACCATCCTGGCTCATCAGTCTTCTTTCCTTGAACAAAATCCTGGCAATGTGCGGATGCGCCTTCCTGGGTGGAGATGGTACGCTTACCCTCCTCCAACAATCGGAAGCATACTGTGCTTCAACCACAGTATATGCGATGCTGTTCGATGAAGACTTCAGTATCGTGCTGAGAGGTACTCGGGAGCTGGTCGACGCAATCACACTTGAAGGCTTCCAGCTTTCTTACCCGGTTGCGGGCCTCTTCCATCTGCCGGTATGGAAGTATATCGTCATTTGGCTACTCCAGGGATGTTTCCAGGGGCTCTTCTATCTCATGGGAATTCTACCATTGTGGCGGCTTCTTCAACCGTCATTCACATCACACCTATCACAGCTCCTTGGTCCATTCGCACTCTTCCAATCCTTCATTGTTATCACGTCATAGCCAACATTTGGACGCATCATTCAGTGTCCTAATACTCTCCAAGAGAAGGTGTTACTTCTAGTGGATGCGGTTGTAGAGGCTCTGAGATCGTTGGCCAGAATCGTTCCCCTGGTGGTATCTTGGCTCCTATACATACACGACTACGCTATGTATAACGAGCTACAGCTACTCCTGGACATATTCCCTTCCCTGCTCCCGGTGCTCCTCCTCTCGCTTCCAACTCAAAACTACCCCGTCCGAACACAGAAACTCCTCGACGTCCTTGGCAATCCACCGGTGAGGAAGTGGCAATTTCGTACACCTGCTGCTGCAGCGACGTTCCAATGTCTTGTACTTTGTCATGGAATCCCCCGTCCCGTGAGGAGCATCGACGTCAGAGGTGTGCTGGACACCCTCATTCCAGATCAAAGGGACGTTTGGAGGATTTGGAAGGCGAGAGTCGCTGACCGCATTGCACACGAGGAGGATATCATCTTTGCCCCAACCCTCCCGACGTTTCGCGATGCGGCTCGTCAAGGACGACTCCAAGCCTACCTTGGCGAGGCACAGTATGCATACGAAGCATATCGTCATCAATATAAGCTGATGCCTACAGCGCGGGTCTTGTAGCATCATTACATACCATCTAGAAATCTCACTGGTATTAGTAGGCCTCCGTGATTTGGCCCAGGTAGCAGGAAGTACTCGTTCCAACTGCTGTTTCCTTGTCGAATATTGAATCTGACGACGAAATGACGGAAGGCATTTATATGATGCGAAGAACGAGGAAAACGCCACCGCGAAGAAGACCTTTCATCAATCTGAGAGTTATGCGGCGACCTCATGCCGATAAGGTTTACTAGTCAGTCCATCCTGCAAAGACGGGTTACTGTAGTACATACAGCGAATGTGCGCGAAGCCCTTCGCGGCGACTTGCCGACGAGTTCTTCTGACGCCAATGGCACCCATTCCACATTCAAAATGCATGTTGTCCCGCTTCTCCGATTACTGCGCAATCTGATCTGATCCCCCCTCAGCTGCTTGAACACCGCATAATCATTAATCAGGCATGTGAAGCAGGGTAGGAGGGGATTCTGAGCCTGAGGCAATGCTAAGCGACCAGGACAAGTCCGTGCACCCTTGACAACTTCTTCGGTCCACGTGCTGAGCCTTACCGTCTGCGCTCCCCATTGTCAGCAAGAGCTGGGCCCTTGTGTGGACTCTGCTGAAATACCCCACCGTCCAGTGTTGTTGCTACAGCAGTCGGTTCTTTATCAAGTCTTGTTATACTTGGGCTTCATGGAACACAATACGCCCGTCCCCACTTTGTCAGCTCTAAAAGAACCCTCATTTGAAGATTTTGTATCCACCATTTTCTTAATCATCGACACACTACCACGTCAGACCCAGAATGGAATTGACCTCCGTGACCTTTCCAAGAGTCTTCGTCAATCCTACCATATGTTCACCTCGCGATGGCAAGATGATTTGGCCAAGACCTTATTCACTGCAAGAGTCAACCACTTCATCCTCAGAGTTCTCGCAGTTTTCTGCCATCCTTCTCAGTTTGCAACCGTATTTCTTGATTCCTGCTTACTTGTCCATTCCTTCTGGGATAGAAGACGACACGGACCTGATTTTATCTTGCCCATGTCAAGCCTCTCGAGGCGCCCATCGGGCCGTCTAGCAAGACTGCTTGTGCAACATAGCAGAGATCTGCCGCAGTACGAGTCCAAGGTGGAAACATCTTTATCAAAGAGCAACCTCCTTCGTACTGTTGCTGTTATAGATCTGAGCGAAGTTCCACAGGATATTTCTCTGGGCGGCTACAGCACAGGAGCTGACATCTATGGCCTCTTGTCCATTTCCGTCGTCGTGGCCATCTTAAACATACTACTTGCACCATCCTGGCTCATCAGTCTTTTCTCCTTGAGTAAAACCCTGGCGATGTGCGGATGTGCACTCATGGGTGGAGATGGCACACTCACCCTCCTCCAGCAATCAGAAGCATACCGTGCCTCAACCCCAGTATATGCGATGTTGTTTGATGAAGACTTCAGTATCGTGTTGAGAGGTACCCGGGAACTGGTCGACGCAATCACACTTAGAGGCTTCCAGCTTTCTTATCTGTTTGCCAGTCTTTTACATTTGCCGATATGGAAGTATATCGTCGGTCAGTCACTCCAGGGAGGATTCCAGGGCCTCTTCTATCTCATGGGAATTCTACCACTGTGGCGGCTTCTTCAACCGTCATTCACATCACAGCCATCACAGCTCCTTAGTCCACCCATACTCTTCCATTCCTTCATCTTTATCACATCATGGCCAATATTTCGACGCGTCATTCAGCGTCGTAATACTCTCCAAGAGGGGGTGTTACTTCTAGTGGATGTGTGCGTGGAAGCTCTGAGATGGGAGGCCAGACTCGCTCCCCTGACGGTATCTTGGCTTCTATACGTACACGACTATACTGTGTACAACGAGCTACAGCTGCTCCTGGATGTGTTCCTTTCCATGCTCCCGATGCTCCTCCTCTCGCTTCCAACTCAAAACTACCCTGTTCGAACGCAGAAATTCCTCGACGTCCTTGGCAATCCACCGGTGAGGAAGTGGCAGTTTTGTACACCTGTTGCTGCAGCGACGTTCCAATGTCTTGTGCTTTGTCATGGAATCCCCCGTCCCGTGAGGAACATCGACGTCAGAGGTGTGCTGGACACCCTCATTCCAGATCAAAGGGACGTTTGGAGGGCTTGGAAGGTGAGAGTCGCTGATCGCGTTGCACACGAGGAGGATATCATCTTTGCCCCAACCCTCCCGATGTTTCGTGATGCGGCTCGTCAAGGACGACTCCAAGCCTACCTTGGCGAGGCACAACATGCATACGAAGTATATCATCGTCAATATAAGCTGACACCTGTGGCACAGGTCTTGTAGCATCTAGAAATCTTGCTGGTACTAGTAGGCCTTCGTAATTTGGCAGGTGGTAGCAAGGATTTGTTCTAACTACTGTTTCCCCGTCGAACCCCCGAACCTTATCTCCTTGAAGTCTAGCTCAGTATGATACACGTGGTGTTGTGGTTGTTTTGAGTGAAATCACAGTTTCAACAAACGTTTGAACTCGAAGTTAGTCGTTTCACCAATATATGTCCATGCGTCTCGGTGCAGCGATGGCAGCTGAGTGACCGGCCCCGTCCTGCTCGTGACTCCAAGTCCCCACCTCCTCGCGCACTTCAGTCGCCCCTAACAACCTAGAGAAAAATGATCCGTTCGGGAAACACCGCATCAACGGGGTCAACTCGCAGGCTGCTGCACTACCAACTCTCACTAGCACTCTTCTCGAAGGGTAATTCGATCACTAATGAAAAAAAACCTAGTTTTTTTCTAATTGTCGACGCGATCAAGGGGGTTTTGGTGTGACGAGCAAGTGCGCGTCAGTATCAGTTATTTTCTCGCCATCCCCTCTATGCAGGTTCTTGTTAGGAACTGAGGTATCATTTCAGTAAAACGGTTAGTGTTACCCGACGATAGCCGATAGCCAGGACCAGTCAGGACCAGTCAGGACCACTACCCGGTTCACGGAAATGATTTCAGTGGTCTCGGCACAATTACTAGGGTGTAGCCACACAAAGTAGCAAAAATCCGTTGCTCTGTTGGCCAGGCTAGCCAAGACAGATTATGGTGAGCCTCCGAGGGCTATATCTCAGATTCTCTCTCAACATTCTTCGTGTTGTGTAGTTCGGACCCAGATCACCAAGGAAGGCAAGGAACTCTAGATCCAGTTTTTGAGTTGGATCACGTTTAAGCCATTAATTACGTTGACGACCAAGGGTCCGTGCGCGTTGGGCATTAAAGTGCTTTTCATCCAGAGTAAAAACTCCGGCCCCTCTATCATCGTAACCCAACTGTCGATTTACCCTTAGCTGAGGGACAACGTCTAGTTCTGTTCAGGGTGCACCATGAGTCCCGCGCAATCGGTCCAGTTTAAGAACCGGGTAAGTACCCAATCACCGACTCGGGGAGCAATGCAATGGGTGTTCATACCTTCTCCCTAGGTCATCTTTGACGAATTTATCTTTAATCACCTGCCCCGCCACTTGATTTACATCCGTGAGGCAGGTGACCCCTTCACCATCGAGATCATCTCAGGATCATCCATCTTCTCGCTATTCGAAAAGGATCTGCATGGCATCGATGAGCATGACACGTCGTCGGGGGAAACAAAGAAGGATATCCATGATAAACTCAAACAGCTCCTTAAATTTGCCATCTTCTCTCATCGATGGTACGCCGAAGGAGAGCCCTCGTTCCAGCAGATGTCGTCGAATCCCCACGGTTCTGGGAAGGGTTTCGAGAAACTTAAGGTGTTTTGCAGGAAAGCCATGCAGTTTGGGTGCAAGCTGGCGTGGTCTGATACATGCTGCATTGACAAGAGCAGCAGTGCAGAGCTTGACGAAGCAATCAGGTCCATGTTTCGATGGTATCATCAGGCACACATTTGCATCGTCCACCTTGCCGGGGCGTCAAGTGTCTTGGAGTTGGAGTCGAAAGGGGATGAGTGGTTCACGCGAGGGTGGACGTTGCAGGAGCTTCTCGCGCCTAAGAAAATCAAGTTCTATGGCGAGAACTGGGACCAGCTCTCCAATATGCCCAACGACAAGGAGAACGACCATCTCATGGAAATCATATCACGGATCACCAACATACCCCGCCCTGACCTTACTTCGTTCAAACCTGGGACAAAGAACATTCGCCAGAGGATGTACTGGGCATCCAAACGACAGACGACACGCGTCGAAGATCTCTCATATTGCCTGATCGGTATCTTTGACGTCAACCTCCCAATCGCCTATGGGGAGGGTGACTGGGCATTCTACCGGTTGATGGAGGTCATCATCCAAAGGTGCGATGAGTGGGGGATCTTCGCATGGGCAGGAATTCCATCCTCGCACGGCCGGACGAAAGCCATCGCTCACTCACCCGAGTGCTACCAGGAGATCAGCACGGAACAGTTTCCTGCTGAGAGCGCAACGAAGGTACATGGAGATACCTCGTTCATCTTGTCTCGCAGGGGTTTGCTGTTGCGGTTGATGATCGCTATCGGGGATTTACAAACCACGGACAAAAAAAACCACTACGAGTTCAACGTCAGTCACACTCTTGGTACTGACGACCCAGACTTCACATCGATCAAAGTCCAGATTTCTATGCAAGACCCCGATATCAAAAGGGACGAATGGGCGATTGGCATCCTGAACTATCATGCAACCGAGGATCCGGAGGAGGAGCACGGGAAACTCGAGGGAAAGAAAGACTACGTTTGCTTTCTCCTCCGTCGTTCCAAGGCCCAAGACAAGACCAAAGAGTTGAAGGAAGCGGCTGAGACCTCTGGAGAGCTAAACGAAGTGGCCGAGACCTTTGGAGAGTCGACGGAGAGTGAAGACAGAGTCTGGATAAAACAACCCACTGACAATATACTCATCATACACACCCGTTTTCAGACCAAGATCGAAAGTCGGGAGCCGCTCAAAAAGCTATGGATATGAACCTCGGGCTTTCAGTAATCTCCGTACTTTGTGTAACTTCAAGTACTTGTGGTGTCGATCTCGTGTTTCGGACTACGTACTTCACCGCGCTGTGTCACATCCCCCAATACTATATACACGACCCCTCTGTGCATTAGTCGGAGCGAAATACCCACCACGAGAAATGAGGCAGAAATCGGCAGAAAATGTTTCGTGAAAGGAGGGTAGCACGTGAATATATATATTGCTAGAAGCCAAGTGGGATACGAGATACCATCAGATAAGTCCATCTTTGCCATGCGTTTTTATCCGTAATAAAGTTGAGACCGATCGGAAAATGTGGTCTGAGGTGAGCGGGTTGCATTGGCGATCCGTCAGATCTTAAGACCTTACGATTCTACCTGCTTGCTGCAAGGGGAATCGGGGTGACTAGCAGGGTATCCCGACATGATCCTTCCGGGCTACTCATTATGCAGACCTTTCAGTTGTTGTGGTAAACGATCGTTGCTGGAGCTCTGAATCCAGGTTAGAAAATATAACAGATCGAATGCATCTAGGCCCACCGTTCCTCAGTTCTCTAAAGACACCATTCAGTCAGAGGAGGGAAAGAAATCGTGATCCGAATATTCCTAACTCACGTTCGTCCACCAAGCAATTTGAGCAGTAAGTTCCGTGTTCCCGAACAATGCAATCACGTTGTAATGAACTTGGTAGTAAGTCTCGCCCGACTGCGCTTTAAGTGCAACTGAACCCTTTGCTGCCTTGCATAGATCTGCCTGGATTGTGCAGAGTTCGGAAAAGGAGGCTGAAGGGGTTGACATCCAAACGGGCACGCGAGTTTTAGTATGGATGAGCTTACAAGCATCTTCATCTAACCATCGCGGATTGGACATAGTGCCCCGATAACACATGATGCGTACCTGGTGATCGGCGAAGGTTGTCTGATCACGTCTTGAGGTGCTGAACGGATGTCGGATTTCTTTCTTCCCGTCAATTTGATCCCCCTGTGAACAATGGCGTGTAAGTTCCAGGAATGAATCACAACCCTTGACCCACGAGGAGAACGAACCTTACGAAGAATCGGATCAAAAGCTCCGGGAATTCGGTATCTGCCCGAGGAATGCATTTCCCATTTGCTCTTCCTACGAAGATGCTCCGGGTTGTCTTCGTCGACGAAAACATAATGGGGTATGCCATATGTAGCCCGTGCTACTCGAGTCTGGACAAAATGATTGTCAGGATCGATGTAGGACAGCAGTGCCCCATTGGCGACCGCCTTGTTTCTAAAACGCGTGACGAAACTGAGTAATACACAACAAAACCACATACACATCATTATCAGGACGGGAAAGTTTAATACCCTGGTCTTCGAAATGCGACTGAAGGCGACTCCAGAGCAACCCGTTGGTTCCCAACCCCCCCACGAGGAACCCCACCTAAGAACATATAAGTATTGTGACACTGTCCAAAAGGGGAGAACTCACAGAGATCTTCATCTTCGCAGATTGAAACTGTTGCTCAAACGCGTCGATTATAGCGTTGATAGGTTCATTAAACAGGCTTGTAATCTCTTCGCTACAAAGGCACGAAATCAGTGGCTGCTAACAACGTAGACTTAGAACCAATGGAATCCTACCTCGAGAGTTTCAACGTCCCGCGTTTAATGTTATATTGCGGATTATTGTAGCGAAGAGTGCCAATCTTGAGATACACTGGTTTGTCAGCACTGCTGATGGTGGGCTTCGTGTTCTGATCGAACTCGCGTATAATGGCGTCCAGCTCCCCAGCACCGCAGTGAGGCGAACCTTGAAGCTTTGCTGTCATTTAGTATCTAGAGTCAGCACCTGCGTGGTAAGGAGAAAACGACCAACTTTTCAACAGATCAGCCGCCCGACGAGACACAAACATCGAGCCCTCGAGAAGACCTACACAAGGACAACGATAAGTTGGAGGCAACTTTGTTATCAGAGTCAAACACATACACTCGGCTGGAGCAATCTCGTTGCACGAGATCGGGTTGGATGTCATCGAATACATGCTCAGATCAATGGTCCCCCCGCCGGCGTCAATGATGACGATACCTTGAGGCTCGGCGCCGGGAGGTCGCTCACGAAGGCTTGAGACACAATAATGAAGGCTCGCTTCACCTTCGCTTAGCAGATGGACATGAGATTGCCCCTCGGGTGTACTGGGAATGAGACCAGCATGCTCGATCGCCCAACGATATTGCTGCTGCTGTGCGCCCTCCCAGCCATTCGGATGAGTGAAAATGAACTCGATGGAATCTTCGGTCGATGGCCAGTTGAATCCCATGTGACGTTCCTCGATGTATGTTTTAGCGCACTGAAAGAGATACTTGATGAAATCTGACAAAACATCGACCGCGGATTTTCCGGGCGGGAGTGGAGGGATGCTGCCTTCCTTGATATGATCGGACGCCAAATGCTGTGGACGGAGGTGAAGTTTCCACCTTGGATCGGCGAATGAGTTCTAAGAGTGTCATTACGTGGTAACTGACTAACCATTCGGCCTTCGTCCATTCTTCATCCATCGCAGTCTCGATTACATCCATCTCAAGTGCCTGGCTTCCAGCCGCTCTGACATTACCACCATCGTCATAATATAAGATAGAGGGTACTTTGGCATTGCCGCCGCCTACATTCTGGCCAGGAAACCTAGAAGCAGGTCAAGAAAGCTTGACACAAAGAGGCTAAGTAACCTTGCCTAGTAACTCCACGCATTTCGGGAATTTGTCCTGGCTGAAGGATACAATACGAGATACCGCTGTTCGTTGTGCCAACATCAAATGCAAGAATGAGTTTGCGCCGACCAGAATACGGCTTTCGTACGACCATGGTCTGTTTGTCTGTTGTCTGTTTGTCGAAAGGAAGAGAAGTCGTGAACTAGGGGTCAACCTGAAGCCTACTGGTAAACGACGACTTTATACGTGGACAAGAGCAGTCTGCAGAGAAAGCTTTCCATGAACCTTTGGCGCTGAGCTATCTTGGCGACTTGAACGGCCTCGTGCCCGTAAGGTTTCATGCACGAGCTCTTTGGCGAGGATCCACTGGCATGCATTTTGCATGCTCCCTTTAGTGCGGCTTATTCGAATTTGACTCGAACACGCCCTTCAGCCCTACTCAGTGGTGGCTGGTTCGAGGTGGCCATGCCGCTGGGCTCTGGAATAAGTCCATCGATGTGAATGCAGAAGAACTTGCAAATGATGATGGTAACGATTTCCTGCAATTGCTGTGACTGACAGGGCAAGGGTACTGTACCCACCAGTGGTCTGATTGAGAACTTGACACGTGTAATATTAACTGCCTGGCAAGCGATCGAAGCCAACACCATATGTAGAGCGCTCCTCACAATTTCCCCGTCTCAAAGTTATGTAGACTCTTGGTAGACTCCATTCTCTACATTCGACTATCACATAATTATGCACGAGCCCTGACCATCCAGTTCCTCCTTCAAGTTGATCACTTCTGCTTGAATCTGCTGAATCGCATCCCCTAGTCTCCGCCGCTCTTTCTCGCTGGACTGGACCACTTGTTCCATGTGTCTACGCACTTGCTCCAGCTCTGATGTAAAAGCGCGATTGATCGCTTCCCCAGCTTCCTCCATCGTTTTCTTCAATGTGGCCAATTCCTCGGCATGTTTCTCCTGCAGTCTGGCTATCTCTTCTCCGAGCACACTGCCAGCCGATGTCTCACTTAACGTTCTTCCGTCATGCAGCTCACGCTCGAGCTGCGTTGTTATCGGCGGGAGGGGAATGAGCTCCGACATCACCTTCTCCGCGGAACCAAGGTTGTTGTCGTGACGAAGCATCTTGGCTCCAGCGTCAAGAAGTGGTTTGAAGGCCTCGTTCCTTAGGGCCTCCACCCGATCTGTTCCTTCCTGTTCACTGACGCGGCACCAGTTCGTGGTAACGATACGCACGTTGGCGAGATTCTCATCGCCACAGAGCGAGCGGAACATTCGGAGGTTCCTGCGCGAAGTACCACCAACCCGTGGATCTGCGATGCGGTGCATGTAAACGAGGCCGTTGAGCTTTTGCCGTGGGCTAGAGGTCGTTGATGTTCAGTCATACCCCACGGACAAACTGATGATACTCACCCGCCTTCGGCTCCCAATGTTCGCGAGATCATCTCCAGAACGTCCATGTCAGTAATGCTTTGCCGAGAGTCATCGAAACCCGGTGTATCAATAAGCACGACAGTACGGCCAGTCTTCTGATCAATATATTGAGCCGTCTGGACGGTGGATGTTTCAGACTCAAGTTCGTGGCCAATGCGGATTTTATCGTCTTTAGTGAGAAGATGGACGAACTGTGTGCCCGAAGCATGAGCTTGCGTCAGGTCAAATTCAGAGATACTCACCGTTGATTTTCCTGGGACACGGAAAGGGAAGCCTGGACTCAGACACGGCGAACATTACGATCAAAGGCAAACGTACCAGCCCCGGTTGGACCCATGACCCTGACTTCATGTTAACTAGAGGGTTTACTTACACGGAGAAGGGCACATACGCAATCATCACAGGAGACTGATCTTGGTCGTACATGGCTCTCGAAGGACAGTGAGAAGTTATTGGGCTGCGACGAGCGATTAGAAAAGAAATAAAGGTGGAATGTGGTTTTATTCCACAGACAACACCCCGAGCCCCGGTGTTCCACAGCTTAACCTCATGGCGTTATGGTTGTCACCCAGTGGCTACCATGGGTTTGAGTTGCATTTTAGACATGGATCGATGCAGGGACGTGACGGGTACCGGTACATCCCGAAGGCAATGTCTGGTAGAGCGCTGGTGTATGAATACCGATCAATTCGGTGAGAGGCTGCGCGGCGGATCTGGGATAATCTTGTTCAAAAACAACTGCGGCACGCTGCAGTCGCATGCTGACTGTTTTAGAACTGGGGTGGTAGCCTAGGAGCCTGGTGCCAGAGTTTCGAGTCTCGTGGATTCGGCATGCACAGCTGCAAATACGCTGTGTGCTGCAATCGTCTCCCTGATTCAAAGTTGGAACCGTCGAAGCCCGGAGGCTGGGGGCTCATCGTGATGTCGAGGCGATGATCGATGATCATTGTTCAAGCGATCAAGGGCTTATAGATTAAGGTTTGCTCCAAGAAATGTTGCGGCACGGAACCACACTGGACAAGCATGGACCGTCTTCTGAGAAAAACCATATCAACACGTGTTCGATCCAAAATTATACAATATACAGCTCTGGCATTTCGTGTGCGAAGCAAGGCTCGTCCACGGCTGGAAGATTCGAAGGGAACGAGAGAGTATCGACACTGGTCGACGGTGACAGGAGGCTAAGATTCTTTATGCGGTATCGTCGAAGTTCATCGTCCCCTAAGCCTGAGGAGTGGAACCGGGTCCTGACTCGAACCTGCTAGGCACGTTCAACGACCCGGAGGTGGTTGGATTGAAGAGGACGGCTTTGTGATTCATATTGCCTGGAACATGTAGAAGTGTCAACGACTTGGAGTAGCGGAGTGCCTAACAGCAATCGGAGCACTGCCAGTAATACTTGAGGATGATACGGACAACCATATGGACCATTTTGGTTGATGAACGAATCCGATGCCGCTCAGAAGTTCAAAGACAATTCCCGGGTGAACTCGTGTACCGATCTGCAAGACAAGAGGAGCTCGGATTAATCATAGCTACTACATAATTATGCACTTAGACTTGTTGTCGAGTTTCGTCTTCAAGTTCCCCACGTCTGTTTGAAGCTCCCCGACCCTCTTTTCTAATTCTCTTCGCTCGTTCTCAACATCGGCAATCTTCTGCTGGAGTTCTCTACGCTCCTGCTCCAACTCGTCTCTCCACGCACGATCGTTTGCTTTAAGGGCGTCCTGCATCTCCTTCTGCAAATCGGCCAGCTCCTTCGTATGTCTCTGCTGCATCTCAGCCATCTCTTCGGTGAGTATGCTACCTGCGGCTGTTTCATTTAACTTCTTCCCTGCATGGAGCTCACGTTCAAACTGCGTCGTTATTGGCGGGAGGGGAATGAGCTCCGACATAATCTTCTCTGCGGAACCGAGGTTGTTGTCATGACGGAGCATCTGAGCTCCGGCATCGAGAAGTTGTTTGAAGGCCTCGTTCCTCAGAGCCTTCGCCCGATCCTTACCTTCTTGTTCGTTGACGCGACCCCAGTTCGTAGTAACGACACGAACATTGGCGAGGTTGTCGTCGCCACAGAGGGAGTGGAACATCCGAAGGTTCTTTCGTGAAGTACCACCGACTCGCGGATCCGAGATGCGATGCATGTAAATGAGGCCGTTGAGCTTTGGCCGTGGGCTGTAGGTTGTTGATCATCATAAAGTTGCACTCCGTAGGCAAACCGAGTTCACTTACCCACCCTCGGGCCCCAACATGCGCGAGATCATCTTCAGAATATCGGTGTCGGTAACACCCCGAGAATCATCAAAGCCTGGTGTGTCGATGAGTATGACGGTACGACCAGTCTTCTGGTCGACATATTGGGCTGTCTGGATAACGGAAGTTTCGGAGCTGGGTCCATGTCCGATGTGAATTCTATCATCTCCGGTAAGAAGACGGATAAACTGTATTTGTCACAGTGAGGCATAAGCTTGCATCGGGTCAAAGTCAGTCTACTCACCGTGGATTTTCCTGGGACAATGGAAGGATGAGACGACCTCGTAAACCCTGGCTCGCATCGGGGCGAAAGAAACTACGCACCAGTCCCAGTGGTGCCCATGACTCTGCGTGCTCCAGTTAGCTATAAGTTCTATTTCGTACGCATGGGAGAGTAGTACGCAATCATCACAGGAGAGACATCATGGTCGTCTGCTATTTTCTGCATGCCAGAATGAAAGATGTGAGTGCTCAGCGTCGGGTGAGTTGGATTGAATGTGACGAGTATTTGGAAGGAAAGAAAAGGGAAAGGAACGCGGTTTTATTTCACGAACGGAGCCCCAAACCCTGTCTTCCAAATAACACGAGTACTCGCACCGCTCGCCTCGACATGAGGCATACTCTCCCTTCTAATCTTGAATTGAGTCGTGCAGTGGAGCAAGCAGTGATTGTTACGCAATTGGTGAGTTCGCAACACGAAATGAGCCAACGCAGTCGACCTTCTGGCGTATCCATAACCTAATAAGCCTGTGTATGCGCGGCTAATTGACCAGCCCACTCACAGCGCGTACATGCACAGCTTGTAAGTTTTCCGAGTCACAGACACTTACCGCCCCGTGTCCATCAGGTCAAAGCGTGAATCTGTGTGATATCCGGAACACAGCAAGTCCAGGTTCAACCTGAGGGTCTGGGGTTCAGTTCGGTGACTCGGACGAAATTGTGTTCTACTGTTCCAACGTCTAGGCTTTGCTCTTTCTTAAACCACTCGTCGCGTTCTAAATTTCTATTTAACATCACACACTTTGTCCAGCCTCCATGCAGAAAGTTGACGCTGAGCGAGATGTTTCTCCGGTGGTGATTGCGTAAGTACTCTCTTATGCATAGTATGTGGACTGTAGCTAAAATGAACCACAGTGTCATGGGCATAACTGGTACTGGTGTGTTTTGCCTCGACCATGACGCCGTGTATTCGAATTGAAGCATCCGTTGCTGTGTGGCAGGGAAGTCAACGGTGGGTAACCGTGACTTTGACCCGACTCCTTGAAGCCTATACTTTACGCTTGCAGTTCATCCGCCTTCTGACCGGAGACGACACGATCATTATCGGTCATGGTCCCGCTTCCGAAACATCCACCATCCAGACGGCTCGATATGTTGATCAAAAGACTGGCCGTACCATCGTGCTTATCGATACACCCGGTTTCGATGACTCACGGGAAGGGATTACTGACATGGATGTTCTAGAAATGATTTCTCGCACTTTGGGACCCGAAGGCGGGTGAGTGATCATTTTGTCCGTAGAGTATGACTCTGTGAACATCAACGACCCGCAGCCCATGGCAGAAGCTCAACGGTCTTATCTATATGCATCGTATCTCGGATCCACGAGTCGGTGGTGCGTCACTGAAGAACCTGCGAATGTTCCGTGCGCTATGTGGAGACGAAAACCTCGTCAATGTTCGTATCGTTACTACGCACTGGAGCCGCGTCAGCGAGCAAGAAGGAACTGATCGGGAGGAAGCCCTAGCGAATGAGACCTTCAAACCTCTTCTTGACGGCAGAGCTAAAATGCTTCGTCACGACAATGACCTTGTTTCTGCAAAAGACATCATCTCCGAGTTCATTGCCCTCTCGCCGATAACGACGCAGCTCGGGCGTGAACTGAAGGCAGGAAAGAAGTTTAACGAGACTTCCGCTGGCGCTCTGCTTAACGAAGAAATGACCAAGATGCAGGAGAAACATACGGAGGAGTTGACCGACTTGCAGAAGGAGATGGAGGAGGCTGAGAAGGCGAACGATCGTGCTTGGAAAGAAGAACTGGAGCAAGAGCGCAGAGAACTTCAGCGGAAGATGGCGAAAGCCGAAGACGATAGGAGAAGATTGGAGAAGACGCTCGCACAGGTCCAACTGGAGGCCCGGTCGCAACTAGCCAAGGAGCAGCCTAAGGGAAGGACCCAAAATGACTCTACTTCTCTTGAGAGTGCTCGGCACGGTGAGACACAGCTGATACGGGCAGAAATCAAGCACCCGGAGATCGGGCGGCGCGGAATAGGGGTTGGACTCGATCAACAAGCTTACCCCCATGATTTGCAAGAGAGGGAAAGAGACCGAGGAGCGAGGCAGGACGCCGTCCAGTCCCCCAACATCCCTGCTCGGGGTGGTCACGATTACAGGAGTTGTCCTAAAGGGTGCATACTGATGTAGTGTTTACTATAGATTACAACCATCGACATTGTACGATTAGTACGCTATCCACGCTTTTGATCTGTGTTATTTACCGGTGATAGATTTCATACCATCCCACTCTTCGTAAACCTGAAACAATAAAACATGATCATATGAAGCCGCACATGGGCGATTGCTTAACAGTGGTCTAACTTGAATGTTCAGGACCCCCCCCACGTGGGCGCCTACTGGAAATGAAGTCCACTACCAAACCGGCGACGCTTGCGACTCTTCAGTCCGTCTCGCCCGATTCCTCTCGATTCCAATCCTCTTGCTTCCGTTCGTTCAAGAGAAAATGCTTAATAGGTGGTGCCGTAGCCCAGTCATCCTGGAACCTTGCAAGATATGGATGACGTTTACGAGTCTGTCCACAGAAAAGCCAAAAGGCCAATACAATGTACCATACATTCTTACGATTCAAAACAGCTTTGCGAGCGTTGACATCAATTGTTGTGCCTATGCTTGAGAGTGTCATTGATCCAGAGTCAAGGCCAAAGGTCACACAATGTCGAAAATGGGCTATTTGAACAACAACCCCGGTGATCCTTTGACCACAACGCTACCAGGCATACTTATGGCACTGGATTGCGCGGGTGCGTCTTTGGTCGCTATGTTCCGTAACACATGGCTGAGAAGAATGATTCCAAATCTGAGGCGATTACACCGACCCTAGTAGGTGGTAACAACGGGTACTGGTAACGACTGATTGTTACTCGTTTTTGCCAGGTTCCGGCCAAGTCCATTCGCTGGAGAACATCAGATGGGCCTACAACACTCGGGTTAGCACCTCATGGTCGAGTAAGTGCCATTAGAATCACGCCCGGGCCGCCCAAAATCATTGCGTTGAAGTCAGTCATGCCTAGGATACTTGCAACTTGGAGGACATTATCGGAGGGCCAGTTTAGATGCGTCGGGACATGCGAGTGCTTAAATCAACATCCGTAGAGGCTAGCAGGAGCTATTTAATTGA
>QFEL01012960.1:0-11619 GCA_003316195.1 Neoboletus brunneissimus
AACCTTTGTCGCCAAGAGCAGCCCCGGCACAACGAAAGGGGATCAATCGATGCTGCACGAAAAGGTGGCGAATTCAACGACATGAGGCGATCTAATGTACATGGTTGCATCACTCTGAAAAACACCGGAAAATGCTACAGAGCATTTTCGTGGGCACAATTGATTGTTCACTTCTCTTAGGTTTACAGACGTGTCCCTTCAAGCGGGATGCCACCGGGGCAAAGGTGATCAGCAATGAGCATGGGTGCTTCCTCATATATATGCCCCAAGTGGGCATCGTTCCCATAATAGACGTACGTTGTATCCACCCCTACGGACTCTTGGTGGGCCGGATTTCCAAGATCTTCGTGACCAGGTCTCTATACAAGGTCCTAAAGACTCAAAGTATTCCTGCCCATCCTTGGGCCACATCGCAGTTTGGATGACCGGCGATTTCGACGCCCTCAACGTCGGCAATAGTCAAGCGTTTGAGGACGTTCTCCAAGACATTGACATCAGTTCTCGTCGGGCGCCAGATCTATCTATTGGAGCTTTCTGCGAGTGATTGGATTGATTCCGACTTTACACAGATTACGACGGAGCAACGATGGCACGACAGTGCATTAAGATCTATCGGTCCTCACTGTAGGCGCACTACTCAGTACTCAGGCACGATGCTGCGGCATAGATAGCCACCTTCTGGCAAGGCAGATTTGTCGTCGATAATTTCGACGAAGACTTTCTCGAGTAGCTCGTGGAAGGGCGTGGGGATGTAGGTCGCCATCGTGGACGGTCTCCCCGTCACTAGTACGACCAAAGTGTACTGGCTCGTATGCCGCGTACTACAGAGCAGCTAAATCGTCCGTCCCAGCTTTTGGAAAGTAGATGCGACTACGATCAACCGAGTTACTGTATGATGGACTCCTAGGCTCACCAATGACCGTCGCTGTCGGGTCGAGTATAATAAAGAAACATCTGATAGTCTGGAGCGGTATCTGTGCCGCCGTAGAATGGTTCGTAGGCATCCCAGATCGTCTTAAACAAGCCCCATCCCTTCTCCAGGCGAGCTGTCGTGTTGGATTGGGCAGGGTAGGGTTTAGATCCAGTTGGCGGTTGCGTTTAGGGTTTGCGACCCTCTCTGTTGATGAAGAGTTGATCTAGATAGAAGGAAAGGTCATATAACAATGTCCGCCGCCGCTCTCGTAGGGAGTGGCTAATAATTGGTTGCAACTTCCCTTGGTCTTACCGAGCGAGCCTCGTCCCTTGTCATCCGAGGGAGCGGTCGACATCAACACATACCATGTGACACGGAAGAACCATTTGATCGAAAAGAGGTCCTTGAAGGTGATTCAAGGGAGAGGTGACCTAAACGCAGTTGCCGGGCACGTTCAAACTGAGACCAGGAATCTGAAATCTGAAGGAGGACGACAATATGAGTTTCAAACGCGGCGCTACTCGGCGCTACTAGGCCAACAAGTTGCCTGTCATCACTCGGAGGCGATCGGTTTCAAACCATAGTCTCCGGTACCTAACTGGTTGTGGTGTAAAGATCGTAATTTTGCTTCCGCGGTCGATAGTAGAAGCAAAAATCCAAGCTTGCAAGTCCATAGAGCCATGTGCATGAATGAACATGAAACTTGTAACGATACGGTTTGAACACATTATCACAACAACTTACAGTAAATGTCCACAGGACACATCTTCGTACTTGTACGCTTGCAGTCGAATCCTTTAAAGAGTATAGGTCCGTTTTTACAGCCAAGCGAGTTCGCGTGTCTCGGCCGGTTCCACAGCGATCAGCGTAAAAGTACCCCAAATCCACCGGGTTTCCAAATGTCACAAATGGAGTCTTGCCCCCCACCGACGATTTCATCGGCGTGGTCTCCAACACCTCCGTGACCGGATCCCTGTAAAGCGACCTCAGGAATGACAACGGGCCATATCCCAGATAGTCATCCTCCAAAAGTGTGGGACCGAGCCTATGGAACCCTCCGATGAGATCGATGCCTTCGACTTGCTCGATGGTCAACCCCTTAAGAGCAGGTTGAAGGTAATCCTCAGGAGGCGTGTCCTCCGATATGTCCATTGGCTCCTAAGACCAATCATCCATATCCGTCGACTCCCCAGACGAGTCCTCCATGTCCGTTGACCCACCAAACTTCGTGTCAAGTTCGTTGGTGGTGATGAGGTTCAATTGTAGGTGAGTAGTAATCTCGCGATAGAACAGCTTGAGGGAGTAACGCAGGCCAGGCGCATCACACACGTCTGCAAGCGCACGGTCCGATCATTTCAACTGACCCAGCAATGGGTCAATCAGCTTGCGACCCGTGTGGACGTACTCGTGAACGAGACCAAACCCCAGATATCCACCGTTGGGGAGCTTCGACTTATCGTTCACTGGATCAACTAGCGCTTGCTTGAGTGTTAGATAGAACGGAGTAAGGATGGATGATGTGCTGGGATGCATAGGTTTATGGTAGAGGTTGTAAGTGAACATCACACGATAACCGGGCGTGACGGGCAGGACCTCATGTTCGATGTCACCAAAGAAGGCGACGAAACGAACAGAGGGTCTGTGGTGGTCGCAAACTTGTCGGCAAAACCGACGGACCATTCTTTCCCATCTTGACGAAGTACTAATTGACCACCCCCGTACGGAGTAGGAAGGACGACCCAAACATTTCTGTGTTCCGTGGTGTGTCTTTGTGTGCATTGAAGAAATCTCCTTGTCCTACGACATGCATTGTGAATCAGAACCACAAATACACCACCGATCGAAACGCCCATTACAGACATTCAACTTGTACAACTCCATATCCATTGTTGCGAAGCTCTGTGTGAGCAACGCCTTTGATACGTGCTCGCAGATCCCGAGGCTGCATGGATCCAACAGTGTCGCGAAAGAAGGTAGCACCATCTTTCCTGCTTTCCCATATGACTCGTCGAAGACACTCTCACCGTTCCTGCCGAATTGAGCGGGTTTACAAGCGTGGTACAATGCGACGAGGTCGTCCGCTCCGGCGTTGCAAATATCGATGGGATAAGATGTTGGTTAGACGTGCCACCAGGACTCGGTAGAAGGTTTCACTGAACCACGTCGTCGTGAGTATAATACAGAAATTGTTGATAATCCTGGAGAGCAGAGATTCCGCTGCAGAATGGGTCGCGTTCGCGCAACGCGGACTGCAACGCGATCACTTTGGGGTCTGAGAAATGCTCCGGATCGTCCATGGGATGCGTATGGAGTAAGAGAATGGGTTGTAGGAGACCAACCCCTTTCGAGACCTGCGGTGGGGTTCTATCTTCTCCGTTAAATTTCAAATAGGAGTCGAGGCTGATTGTGCACACGTGCAGCCCGAGTCTTCTACTTCCTAGCACTCGCAAATGAGGTTGGAAGCAATCACTGGGTATCGATAAATGAGTTTCCTCTGTGTTACAGTAATGAGACTCGTGGGTTGACTCAACTTCGGTGTTCTTAGATCTGCAACACGGCGAGATTCCCGCACCCCGTCCAGGGACTCTGAGATACACACGCATATCTAGAACAAGTTGTCCCAGACTATGCCCAGGGGAACTGTACTACGCGCCTGTGACGAGTCTCCGAAAGTAAGAAATGTGCCTAACTGGCGCAACGTTTGTGGTGTACTTGAATCAGAGCAAATCTCGTACCAATAAAACTGCCTGAAATTTGGAAGTTGATGTGCCTCCCTGATTAGCTGGCAGTATAGTACTAACAGACACGAAGCAGAGTTAGAGCACTATGTGTGTTCGCCAAAACCTCTTTAAACGAGAGCTACTACACCGCACTTTGCGCGAAATGAAGGTTTCAACACCTGCCAGTATGCTTCGCGCTGCTTGCTACCGAGCGGGCGGGGGTCTTGGCGAGTTCGGAACAATCAGACTGTCGCAGGTCAGACATTGCGAGGATGTTCCAGAAGGCGAAGCAACTGCGAGGAAGGTGACGGCGTTATATCGCAGGTATAGTGGGCGGTGGGCCAGTGCTGGTAGAATGAACCCTGGACGAGATTATTGTTGGTCCGTTGGACGTGACTGGTTTACAATAATGATAGATTGTTTCTCCACGTTGCGAGTACTAGGACAACGAACCTGATCGCCCTGGAAGCTGGTGCGAGCACTTTGGAAAATAATCGGAGGGCGGCGTCGGGACCATGGGTTGCGCTACATCATCGTTCTCATTACGGATAATAGAATCTGATGACGCGTCTCAAGCATCGATCGCTCCTACTCCATTACCAACTCGTAGCATTCTGCGCTTCCATTGTCACCCTCAAGCGACAAGTCTAAGATTGATACAAAGTCAAAATGGCAAGTCAATGTACAGTGACATCTTCACTCGGTAGTCTAACAAACAATCCGCATCCCGTCTAGGAAGTGAGTCGTCGCCCACTGCATACTTTGACCGTGGTCTCATGGCAGACCGTATCGTCCTTGTTGTATCCCATCTAGGTCGTGAGTGATTGTCGGCTTTGTGCTTTCATGGCTGTCTCACACACCATATCGTCCTTGTCGCATCCCATCCAGCCTGTGAGTAATTGTCGACCTCGTGTTTTCACGACTGTCTCATAAACCATATCATCCTTGTTTCATCCCATCTAGGAAGTGAGTCTTCACCCACTCTATGCATTGACCATGGTCTCACAGACCGTATCTTCCTTTTCACACCCCATCTAGTTTGTGAGTGATTGTCAACTCCGTGCCTTCACGGTTGTCTCACAGATCGTATCATCCTTGTTGCATCCCACCTAGGTTGTGAGTGAATGTTGACTCCATGCTTTCATGGATGTCTCATAGACCGTACTGTCCCTGTTGCATCCCATTTAGCTTGTGAGTGATTGTTGACTCCATATGACTGTCTCACAAACTGTATCCTCCTCACATCCCATCTAGCTTGTGAGTGGTTATTGACTCCATGTTTCATGACCGTCTTGTAGATGATATCTACCTTGTCACATCCTGCTAGCGAGTGAGTGAATCGACTCCGTGCTTTCGTGGCTGTCTCACAGATTGTATTGTCCTTGTCACATCCCATTTAGCGAGTGAGTGATTGTTAATTCCATGCTTTCATGGCTATCTCAGACTGTGTTGCCCCTGCTGTGTCCAACCCAGGAAGTGAGTCTTGCCCATTCCATACTTTGACTGTGGTCTCACAGGTCATATCATCCTTGTTGCATCCCATCTAGCTTGTGAGTGATTGTTGACTCCATGCTCTCACAGCTGTGCTGTCTCACAAACTATACTATCCTTGTCACATTCCATCCAGGAAGTGAGTCACCATCCACTTCATACTTCGACCAGTCTCATAGATAGTACTGTCCTTTTTTGCATCCTGTCTAGCTTGTGAGTGATTGCCAACACCATAATTTCACAGCTGTCTCACACTGTATCCTCATTTTTGCATCCCATCTAGCAAGTGAGTGTCTGCTCCATGCTTTTATGACTATCTCACAGACCATATCATTCTTATCCCATCCCACCTAGCTTGTGAGTGATTTTCAACCCTATGTTTTCACAGTCATCTCATAAACAAAATTGGCTTTGTCATATCCTATCTAGAGAGTGAGTGGTTGCCAACTCATTGCTTTCATGTCTGTCTCACAGACCATATTGTCCTTGTTGCATCCCATCTAGAAAGTGAGTCATCACCCACTATTTCAGCTAGTCTGACAGACTGTATCATCCTTGTCATTACATCTAGGCTGTGAGTGATTGTTGCCTCTGTGCTTTCATGGTTGTCTTACAGGCCATTTTGCCCTTGTTGCATCCAATCTAGCTTGTAGGTAATTGTCAACTCTGTGCTTTCATGGATGCTCACACTGGACTGTGTTGTCCTTGCCATATCTCATCTAGGAAGTGAGTTGTCACTCACTCCATGTTTTAACCATGGTCTCACAGACTGTATCATTTTTTTCATATCCCATCTAGCTTGTGAGTGTTTGTTGACTTCCTGCTTTCATGACTATTTCACAAATGATATTGGCTTTGTTACATCCCATCTAGCAAGTAAGTGATCATCAATGCTGTGCTTTTGCATCTGTCCCACAGACCATATTATCCTTGTTGCATGCCATCTAGGGAGTGAGTTATCACCCACTGCATACTTCAACTGTGGTCTCACAGACTGTATTGTCCTTATTGCATTCCATTTAGCTTGTGAGTGATTGTTGCTCTGTGCTTTTATGGTTGTCTCACTGACTATGTTGTCCTTGTCACATTCCATCTAGTCTGTGAGTACCAGTGATCATTGACTCCATGTTTCATGGCTGTCTTACAAATAGTGTTGTCCTTGTTGCATCCCATCTAGCTTGTAAGTGATTATTTACTCTGCTTTCATGGCTGTTTCATAGACTGTTTCATCCTTGTCTTCTAGCAAGTGAGTGATTGTTGGCTCTGCCTTTGCAGCTGTCTCACTGTCACAAATGGCATCATCCTTGTTACATACATACCATCCAGATTGTGAGTGTTTGTCAACTCTATGCTTTCATGGATGTCTCACAGATGGTGTTGTCCTTCTCACCTCCCATCTAGTCTGTGAGTGATTGTAGACTGTGTACTTCCATGGCTGTCTCATGGACCATACATATTGATGGTATCATCCTTGTTGGATCCCATCTAGAAAGTGAGTTATCACCCACTGCATACTTTCAAAGTGGTCTTGGACAGTATTGTTATTGTCACATCCCATCTAGGCAGTGAGTGACTGTTGACCCCATGCTTTCATGGATATCTTGCAAACCACATCCTCCTTGTCACATCTGATCTAGCTTGTAAGTGATTGTCAACTCCATCTTTTCATGGCTGTCTTATGAACCATATTGTCCTTGTCACATACCTTCTAGCAAGTGAGTGATTGTCAGCTCTGTACTTTTCATGGCTGTCTTGCAGACCATATCATCCTTGTTGCATCCCATCCAGGAAGTGAGTGATTGTTGCCTCCCTGCTTTCATGCCTGTCTCACAGACTGTCATCCTTGTTGCATGTCATCTAGCGAGTGAGTGTTGGTGGACTGGCACTGCTACCTCATCTCGTGCATAGTGCAACACATGTTTATGTCTCGATAGGAGAATAAAAATAACCACTTACAAGCTGCTCTTGATACACTTCAGTCCCAACATGATAGTGAGCTCATCTGTCTTCAGCGAGACAAACCAACTTACAGTCTGCGCTCGCCACCCTACAAGGCGAAACAGCCGAGGCCAATAGGAGAATTGAGCGTCTAAAGGTTACTGATACATCCAGGAGACAACGTCATACTGATGTTATTCCCCTGCAGTGCGAAATAACTGACTTGGAGTCAGCGCTTGAAGTAGCACGCAATGAAGTGCAGCACTTCAAGGTCACTCTTGATACATTCAGGAAGGAACACGATACCGAGGTCGCTACTATGCAGCATGATAAAGCCAGTCTTCAGTCTTCACTTGATGCTTTACGAGTGGTGGCAGACAAAGCCGATGAAAAATGGACCCCGGGTATTGCTGCGTTCATACAATGGATGCATGAGGGCTTGATTGACACAGTCACACCCCTTTTGGGCCCTGATCCATCAAGTTATTCAAGTGGCAACTACAACGCGCTTGCTCACAATGCTCTCCTACTTGCACGTTCACAAAACTGGAGTGTGGCGTACGAGGATGCCAAACAGGTGATTTTGGATTCCATCCGCATGCTTCTGTCCGTTCATCCACACATCAAGTCCATCAACATTCGGCCGTCAGCCGTGGGCTATATTGCCAAGGCTCTCGCACAAATCGGAAAGGGCGAAACAGAGGAAGCAATGCAGGTGTTTGACCTCGCGTTTGGAAGTTGTAATCCAAACGAGAGCAATTTATTGTTGCTCATGAAGGTTTGCAGTCCATATAGATAGCGGGTTGCAATACAATTAACCATCTGGGTCATCAGGCGATCATCGTATTCGTGGCCAGGAAGTACGACGACGCGATCTCTCGCATGCATAATCTGATTGCCGTTTCGAGAGATGATGAGACATTATATTGCTACAACCAGGTGTGTTATATGAGATCAGATCGCGGACCCAGACATGCACATGATAACCTCACCTAGGTCCTTGGGAAGATGTACCTGATGCGAGGTGACTATGAACATGCAGCACAATCACTCGAACGACGGGGCCTCGCTTCATCTTGTACCGACCATGATCTAGAGACAATCTCAATTGTAAGTTACTTCTAGCGACACCGTTATGATATATGCTTATTCTTACAACAAGGTATTCGGATGGAACTTCGACGGGCTTCAGATCACGGTGCAACGATATCATTGTGAAGCTCTCCTTGCTGCGGGTCAAGCGGAGGAGGCCGCAAAAGCACTTCTCAAGATATCTGAAACCTTTGGTGATGAGATACGTGCGAGTAAACTCATAGCAGAGTGGGTTACTGGTAGGTATTGACATACAATTCAAGTGGATGCAGATAACGCGTGCTCTCAGATCTCCAGAAAAAATGTGTCGAGCTGCTCGAAGCGCTCGGCGACACAGCGCTCAGTTCTGGAGGGTATACCAGGGCGATTGCGCAATATTCTTCTGCATTGTCTCTCAATCCATCGAATCCAGTAGATATCCTCGTGAAACGGAGCAAGGCACGAGCATTAGAAGGATTGTGGAAAGATGCCCTGACGGACGCAGATCAAGTGCGTGTGCTGTGTCGTGGCGGTTGAATGTAGCTTCCGGGCTCATCGTCTCTGTCCCTAGGTAATCATGCTGGATCCGTCGTCGTATCTGGGATACGAAAGGAAACATGCTGCACTTCACGGTGCGGGAGATTATGATAAAGCGATCGACACTGCCCGCCGCGTGATTTCAAATATTGAGAATTCCCAGAATGAAGAAATACGCCGTATGTATCTCCGATACTATTCTGGGGATTAAGTGTCAATAACGTTTTATAGGACTAAAACAAAACTATACTCCTCCGTGCAAGACGGAAGCCGCTGTCGATATGGTTATTCGCGAGATCTTCAAGCTATGTCCGCTTGTCCTGGTTGACATCACGACCGGCCGACTCTGTGATGCACAAGAGCGTGTCCGGTTGTTCAAGTCGGAAACACCCTTCAAGAAGCTCATCTCTGAGACCGCAGTCACAGAAATAGATGACAGGTGTATCCTTCAAGCTGTCGTGAAATACTTCGAATGGATTATGTTTTCCCATACATGGGAGGGAAAAGAACCAACGTTCCAGGATGTCAACATGGTCAATTCGGTCTGGAAACTGGACACTGACTCACCGCTAAATGAAAAACTCCGTCAGTTCTGTACAAGTGCTCGCGAAGACGGCTATCGATGGGCTTGGTCGGACACGTGCTGTATCAATAAGGACACGGAGGCGGTATTAAACCGATCCCTTACTTCCATGTACAGCTGGTATGAAGAAGCAGCGGCAACCTTTGTCTATCTTGCAGATGTCCTGTCTTTATCAGAACTCGGCGACCTCACGAAGAGCCGATGGATGACTCGTGCTTGGACCCTACAGGAACTCCTTGCTTCAAAGGTCGTCCGGTTCTACAACTGCGAGTGGAAACCATACCTGAATGATATGCACACAAACCACAAGGAATCTCCTGTCATCAAGGAGGAACTAGCTTGTGCCATGAGAGTCGCACCAGAGACCATAGCCAGTTTTCGTCCAGAGGATCTGGGAGTGCGGGAGAAACTCCGCTTAGCATCGACACGTAATGCCACGGTGGAGGAAGACTTTGCATACTCCTTGATTGGAATATTCTCAAGCGACATCGTGCCTCGCTACGGGTTGGGAAAGACAGCACTTGGCCAACTTTTAGAGAACATCGTCGCTCGCTCGGGTGATATAACCGTCATCGCGTGGACTGGGGAATCGTTGCCATACAATTCAGCTCTTCCTGCCTCCCTCACTGTCTACAACCAAAATCCGTATAGCCTACCACCCATGGAGGTCAGTGAACTGGATACACAGATTGAACAGCTGCGGACTCGATTGCTACCAGTGGATGCCCTACCATTCTATCGCCGAGTCATCCAGCTCCCCCGAGCAACCTTCTCACACCGTTGCTTACAACTCCCGTGCATCATCTTCTCCGTTACAAAGATTGGCGTACAAGAATTAGGTGGCGATCAGGGGAACCTCTATCGCGCAAGAGTCTCGTTGCTTGGCCGAGTGGAGTTCAGGACCGTGGACGTGATGCCACTGAAGAAGCCAAAAAGACTCGTTTTTGTACATCCCTGGCTTCGTGATCTCCGTGACGCACTTGATGGATTCGCGTCGGATGACGAGCTGGAGGCTGAGTCCGACACGGGTTCCGATGACGAGCCGGAGGCTGAATCGATGGCAGGCGAGGGCACTGATGATACCTCCGCACCCGCTTCTCCCTTACATGCCGAGCCTTCGCCTCAGATGGACAGCTATACCCAAGCGTTGAAGTTGATTGTCCACCTCAGGCGTCCATTCAACACACTCTTGCTCGAGCGGCAGCCAAATCGCACATCATACAAACGTGTCGCTACGGAGCATGAGATCATAATCCCGGGAGTTCCCGATGCGACCAACCCTAACGACATCCGGACGAGGGTCTTAGAGATCGTTTAGTTTTGATGGGAGCCTGGCCTCGTCCGCTTCCTTTCTTTTGCTGTAGATTGTCGATCGACCAAACGTTGTATTTCGCTCTTGCTGTCTCACCAATCCTCTGCAATCATTGTCCCCATACCCACACTGTCTTTTAGGATTCCTACGTTCATACTGCGACTATTCTTTTCGTCGTGTAGCAGTTATAAGTTATAACCCATCATCTGTACACTACTCAGATTCTGCTCGATACCTCAGTAGACATACTCTTTGATCGGATGTTGTCACATTGTGTTCCTGTCCCCAAGTACATCGCGCACTGATCACCAAACTGGGACCTCCTCGATTTAGATTGCGAGTACTTACATACGTCCTACTTGGCCAGGGAGATCGACAAGGCGGGCTGTGGAATGACTCCAAACAGTTCCTTGGACACCAGCGAACCCCCTCAAGCTCGCCCCACCCGACTGCAAGGTTGTCAATCCAGGGCAAAACGCCCACTTCGTGTTCCAAGTCAAATATATGGCAATTTGATGTTTGAGCAAAAAACCCACCTGGCCCAGAGTCCGATTTACCACTGACTTTGATGACAGGTCACCATTGCCAGAGATCCAAGGGCTAACGTTTGAAACATCTTCATCTCCGACTCTCAGTACGAATCGGCGTCAGCCTGTAGTACCAGGGAATATCCAGGCCGACTTCACGTTCTTCAAGGTTATCAGTATACCACGCAAGCAACCCCGAGGCAAAACGTAGACAACCTGTTGAGAGTTCATTGCAATAGGTTCATCCCCACGTCGAATCTCCGAAAGTGGGCCTACTATTCCATACGTTGAGTGGCAAAGAGTCTCCCTTCGACAAAATCAGCATAATCCAATCGGTGAGCACTGTCGAAGGGACATATGACGATCGGATCCCCGACAACTGCATCATGCATGGCCATAGGCCGCCACTTGTATCGATGTTGATCTTCCGAACAAACCGCCTCGAGGGTAATCTGGGGCAACGACTATATGGAGCCATCTAGCAGAAACACCGGTATATGCGAACAGCAGCTAGTGTAGTCTGAAAG
>QFEL01013022.1:0-11436 GCA_003316195.1 Neoboletus brunneissimus
GGGACACTCTGGGCTCAACTACTTCGCCATATCCCCGTATTATGCGCGTCGGGCAGCTCGACGCTGAACTACTCGATCAAGAGCTGGTACATTTGTTGTGCGAGCCATTGCAAAAAGCCCTCGGTCTCGTAAATGTACGTCTATATCTTCATTAACATCTACTCTTGACGGTTGGGAAGACCGCACTAAGAGCTCGATTTGATTCAGAATTAACTCTCATCATCCAACTAATGCTCTACAAGTTTTCGTTGTGGAACCTCGGAGCTAGTTATGGTGCTCGACTACAGGGATTGAAGTACAGCACTCCGAGCAAGTCCAGTGACCCGGTCTCTCGTACACGTGCGTATTCATTATTTATATGGAGTTTATTGTCGACGTCCCGCACTACAGCTGGTGGACTGCCTCGGCGAACTGTTACTATCTATGGCGTACTTACTATCATCGTGCCATATATCTACAACCGTTTACGTGTGCACGCATTGTCACGGGCTTGGCCGGATACACCTTCGAGTGATACACGTCGCATGGCCTGGCAGATCCTCACACGACTGGAATCCACGCATTCACTTCTCAGCTTAATGAATTTCGTTGTATTCTTATTGAACGGTCGGCAAGTAATGGTTGTCCGAGCTGGAGTCTGGGTTTGACACGCCGTTCCAGGTATCGCAGCTTATCTGACCGGCTTCTTGGAATGTCTCTTGTGCCCACTTCAAGTCAAGTCAAGCGTGAAGTCAGTTACGAGTTTATGAATCGCCAAATGGTGTGGCATGCCTTCACCGTACGCCTCCCTTCTTTGGACTGTCGTCTTCTCTCATGCTTTGCTCAGGAATTCCTCCTATTCTTGTTGCCCCTCATAAACACAAGATCGGTTCAACGTCGAGTCACTCGTTTGGTATCGCAACTAACTTTGCCAACGATACTCTCGAACAGTTCTAAAGGCCCTCCCCGGAGTTCCGTGCGAAAGCACGGTAAATACGAAGCACTCCCTGCAGATCAATGTGCAATTTGTGCTGAAAACACGTCCTACACTCTCAGTCTGGGGTACTCTGCGGATGCACTCTCGGTTGCGCCTGGTACGGCAGGGGCATCGGAAACGACTAGGGACAACGAAGCTCCACCTTTCCCCATCTATACCCCGTATGTCACCTCCTGCGGACACGTGTACTGCTACCATTGCATCACTGAGCGTATGATGCGCACTGTTGACGAAGGACTGGATTCTGGATGGGAGTGTTTGCGATGCGCGGAAAACGTCAAAAGCGCAGACAGGATGGAGGCGGAGGAATCGATACCAGCTCATTCAGATACAATGAGTGACTATGAATTCAGTAGCGATCTAGATGTGACCGACATGTCAGGTAGTGCAAGTAGCTACTTGGGTTCGCTCTCGGAATAAGTACCAATGGATAAATGGTTTTCTACCCAGACGATTGGTATTGATACATTGCCGACGTATTGAGCTACATGCTGGAATTACAGTCAGCTGGACCCGCCAGATTTGAGCATGTCCACAAGATTCCTCATTTTGGGAGATTTAATCAGAGCATAATGGCATTCCTGCAGTCGTCGTCTGGCCATGATGCTGTCTGTTATCCATTCTGGCTTGACTACGTGAGCTGGATTTCTTGATCTCGTTGTCAGAATTCTGTGAGTTTTTGACCCATTGAGTTGTCGTGATGTCACGATATGTGTTGCACCACTCGGTACCAATCTAAAGCAAGGGACATCGATAAGGACCGGTACAGTTCTGGGCTGGGTATTTAAGCCACAGATTGGGCAACGTACGAGATGGTCCCGCCTGCTTGTGCGATAATTCTTCTCATTTCAATGTCGGTGGTACCGCTGAGGTAACCATCAATATACACGCGAACATTGTTTAAGACACCCCTTGAAGCTTCATCTCTTCGTTGAATGGAGAGCTTCCTTGAGCGGTCCTCAAAATAAGTTTTTGCGGGTGCCCCGTGAGGGGTTCTTCCTTCCCCTCGCTGATGGCCAGTGGTAGCAGAAACGACGGTGTCTTGAAATGCAATATTTGAGGCAGTATGTCTGGACATGATCACGTGGACTTACCTGAGCGTTCGTAGATATTAGAGTGCGTAATGGGGTTTGAGTTGTCCGAGAGTGTGTTGAGAAGGTGCTTTGTTATCATAGATGAGGACGGTTTCCTCCCGTCTGCAGAAAGATGTGCCGAGAGTCTGTGGCAGGTGTGAGTTGGGAGAGACGAATATGAATTGGGATGAGATCCAGTACTTTGACCAACGTTCTCTGTCCTCTTCCAGTTTTGTACGCAGAGAGTAAGGAGCGGTTTTCTTGTCCACTGTAGTTGGCTTTCTGACGGACAGGTACCTGTCCATGGCATCGTGGTTCTACCAACATACGCGAAACATATTCAGGGGGTTGTATTGCACGTGACTGACGTGATGGGCATAAATCACGGGACATGGACTCAGCGTGATCCAATGCTACGTCCTTTATCGATATTACCTCTGCTTCGTCTTGATCCCGTACTTCTTTCGAGGAAAATGTCAGGAAGGTCATACCAAGACGCCATCCACTCTCTCAACACACTTCAGAGCAATGCCGCTACGCTTGCGGCAGTAAGGGCTTCGGGCATCCTCAACAACATCAATGCTATCGCAGAGATGAACGAGTTTGTCACTAGGATAGGACTCATGGTATGCTTTGCATCTAATTGTGTCCTTTTCTCTTATGCCTTCTATTTCAGCCCGACGACCTCAATGCCCTCAATGTCATTCACATCACCGGTACCAAGGGCAAAGGATCGACCAGTGCTTTCACAGACTCCATCCTCCGACATGCAAGACCCGGGATGAAAGTCGGTACGTTTTCCGCCTTTCCATATCACCTCTCTTCTTAACCGATGCAGGTCTCTATACTTCTCCACACCTTGTTGCTGTCCGTGAGCGGATCAGAGTCAATGGCCGGCCCTTGTCAGAGGAGGAGTTTGCAAAATACTTTTTCCAAGTCTGGAAAAAGCTCCAGGATGACCTAGTATGCTTTCTTTCTCCGACCATTCAGACCTCAAACACTGGTCCTCCGCATAGCCAATTACTCCCGGATTTCCACCCATGCCTGGCTACTTTCGATACCTGACTCTCATGGCATTCCATGCATTCAAAGATCTTAAGGTTGACGCAACCATTCTGGAAGTCGGCATTGGTGGAGGAGGCGACAGCACAAACATCGTCTCCAAACCAGTCGTGACTGGAATTACCGCTCTTGGGATGGACCACGTCGCAGTTCTGGGAGGCACCATCGAAGCCATCACAGGACAGAAAGCTGGAATATATAAGAAAGACGTCCCTGCTCTCACCGTTGAACAGCATTATCCATCAGTCGACCTAGAGGCTATCCTCAGAGAAACTGCTACGAATGTCAAAGTAGGTTATAAACGTTGTCGTTTGAATCATTGCTAAATGCCCACAGGCATCTGAATTTAGGGTCGTGAAGGAATTCGCTGCCTTGAAAGACATCAAATTGGGCGCGCCGAAATCACTTCCCCTTCCTTTTTTCCCGCTAACCTTTCTGTCCAGGTCTTTCGGGTAGACACCAGTTATCGAATGCAAGTCTTGCAGCAGAACTGGCTCGTATTTTTCTTTCGAAAAAGGATCAATCATCATACTCCGACCTGATACCTGAAGACTTTGTTACTGGCCTGGAGGATACCAGGTGGCCTGGCCGTTGTCAGACAGTATTGGACCCTAACTACCCGTCAACGACCTGGTATCTTGACGGTGCACACACGGATGAAAGCCTCAAATGCTGCATTGAATGGTTCGCTAATCCCAGTGTTAGCAACTCTGAGCGAGTACCTGCGATTCAATACCTTATTCTCAGTAATAATGTGGCTCTGATGCAGAAGACCTGATGCGCGCCGCCCACTACGTGTCCTGATTTTCAACTGCACTAATGGTCGTTCAGGCGAGATCTTCCTCGGGACTATACTTAATGAGATCAAGACACAGCTTTCAGCTTTTAAGAGCACCGAGGAAGCTAGCCATTTCTTCGACCAAGTTATGTTCTGCAGTAATGTTACCTATACTGACGGACACTTCAAAGGTGGTAAGTGACCTGAACGTCGTGCGTCTCTCCGCATCTTTACCTGTCATACAGATTTAGCATCCGTCGCATTTGCCACTGCCGAGCACACTGGACCAACCACCCAAGACCAGCTTAAACAAGTTTGGTCAAACATAGTAAAAGAATTCCCTGTGGATGCGGTCCATTCTCTGCCCTCCATTGAACATGCCATTCGGAAAGTTCGAGAACATCCGGCCACGAGACGTATAGATGTTCTCGTTACTGGTAGTCTGCATCTAGTTGGAGGTGTCATAGAAGTAGCGGGATTGTCTTCTGTTGCTCTTGGAGATCTGTAGCACCCTTCAGTGTCATGACTTGCAACACCCGTACATAGATTGACCACCATCTAGATGTATCAATAATTGGTACCTAACCTATAGAGTATCGCCTTCAACAGGTGTTATGAAAGATAGTCTTTGGGAAGATCAGAACCCCCGGCGAGTACTAGGTGGATTGTAGTGGACTTTTGGGAAAAACATTCCTCGTCAGGTATCGTCAATGTGTTTGGGGAAGTAATAGTACACGTCTTAGAACAAAAAAAAAAGCTACCATGCCTTTGTTTCACGGGTATGGTCAGGAGTTAGTGTCCCGGATCCACTGGGTAGGAGGACTGGTTGTATAGGTAGGGTGTACCTCAGATCAAGCTCTTCCAAGACAGTTTTGAGGTGACGCATGAACGCGTTCCTGCGCGCCCAGCGCCCGCCCCAGTCTTGCCAGTTCGAACGATCTGAAAAGAGCGAAATGAGTATGGTGCGTAATGCCCCCATACAACAGTAGACTTGCGTTCAATAGATATAGTGAGATGAATGGCGTTTTGATACTCCATCTTGTCAATATTGACAACGCAGCCTGACCATTCGCGGTTGTTTGCGACAACGTAAGCCTGTATACGTTGTTTGAGCTGTTCGACGATTTCCAACGAGGTATTATAGGATATCATGATAGTCGTACTTTCCCACCTGCCAAAGATGAGCCTCGTGTATGTTTGATGGAGATTGGATACAACGTACATAGAAGTACTGCGACGCATGTTGTGAACCAGTTTCGTGCTAGATAGTAGGGAGTTCGGCACGATAATCTCTTGGCCGTCAACTCGTCGGAACACGGTGGAGAAGAGGCCAAAATCTTTGACGACAAGGTAATGCTCGTCGATCATCACCAGATCCCCTACGTCAAACACGTGTGTAGAGAAGATGAAGATAAGCTGGCAACAGGATTAGCGATTGTCTCCTGCATTCACAGAATACTTTACAGATTCAAACAGCGTTTGGGCCGAGTGGCCGAAGATAAACGAGAATCCGAGAATGATAGTTGCGAGAGGCACTAGCGAGGCCAACGTGTTATTTCGATTGAAGATGAGCAAACAAGCAAATATGATGAAAAGGACTGCAATAAAGACAAGGACTGCATCGAGCTTGGCCACCGCTGAACCGACGTCCTATTCGTGTTGTCAACGGCGAAAGGTTCCGAAATTTCGGTTCTTCCCACCTTGAGACTTGCTGTGAGTGCTTTGCGTTCTCTGTAAATTCTTTGCACTGCCTCTCTCATCTCCTGTCTACTGATGTCCCCATTTCCATCCTTGTCGAAAAGGGCAAATGCCATATTCTAATTGAAACGTCAGTTGGGCACTCGGGACAGCAGAAACACACAGACAGCCTCTGAAGTGGAGTGGAAATATGGGTAAAAGTCTAAGGAGACAAACATTCATTACGTTAATCATAGGCGTCGCAAAGGATCAACAAGTCGAACAACGCACCTTCTACGATGAGGTGAGATCTCTCAGGATTCGTAGCCTTCAAGCCTTCAAACAACTTCTTCGCCAACTTCCTGGCCGAGTGAAGCCCTCCTAGTCTTCCGTCCTTGTGAAGCTTGGAATTTTTTAATGCCACTTGCCCAATGGCTCCGCCAACCTGGTCAACAAGGATAGACGCCATGAATCTGCGCCGGCGACGTCTCGTTTCCGCTCGACTCAGTCCGTGGTGCTTCTTCTTCTCTGAGGGATGGTGATCAGTAGACTCGTGCTGCTCATGGGCAGGAGAAACGCCCGGTGAGGCTGACGTTGTCGCGCCATCGGAGTTCTTCCGATGCGTCCAAGCACCTGTCAGTCCTCCAAGATCGAGTGACGCGCCTATTGAGCTGAGCGCATTTATAGGACCTCTCTTTCCGTGAGTTGTTTTGCGATTGGTCGACACAGGGTGTGCATTCGAAAGGAGATCGAGCGCTTTCAATCCCAGGCGATTCTCAGCCAACCGGTCAGCGAGTGCACGTCGGTGGAAGTTGATGGCAACAAGTCTCAAAAAAAGCTTTTCCAAGAAAAGGATAACAGCGGCAGTAAAAAGGGCCTGTTTAGATCACGTGATGACTCCAACGGACGACATGCAACCAAGAGACGAGGGAATACCTGCATGACACGATTGATGATGACCCAGTACGACCCCGGTGGATTATAGTAGGCCTGGATGACGGACAAGGCAATCCATGCCCATGACACGTCAAGGAGCAGTTTCAACCAAGCGGATACTGCTAATGTGAGCTTTAGGATGTCGTGATCAGGAAGAGGTTCGAATTCGATGACTGAGGTGATGGCACACCTCTACTTGCGTCTTCAACCGCTCGACCTGGCCACCGAGGAGTAGGATGATAGTAACGATGGTGTTCGGTAAGAGGTCGACAAATAAATAGGTCGCACAAGATGCTGCCCATATAATAGAGAGCCACAAGGACCATGCGTGCACTTGAGGGCGTACACCTCCGCTGCTTTGATACTTGAGTTCCACGACCAAAAGCGGAGCAATGAAAAACGCGGCGCCGATGACCCCAACCAAAAGAGTTCGGACGGGACGAGTCAGTTTCATAAACGCGAGCCAGAGGGCTCTGCCTCTCCGAGCATGCTTCCCTTCACGAGTCTCTTCTTCTGCACTTGAAGATTCTTCGTCCCAGTCGAACTCGTCAGAAGTATTGGTAGATGTGTCTGACTCGACTTCCAAGTGTACATCACAGTCGCTCCCTTTCTCGTCCTGACATTGTCCCGGGGAACCAGACGCACCATCTCCCGGTTCTGAGATGCTTGAAAGGCGAGTTTCGCAGGCGTCAGCGGTTTGTTGTTTGGATGTCATAGGTAGAGCATGGAAGGAAGGGCAAAGACAAATGGGGCAGTGAAAATTTAGTGTCTCACCTGAATGCTCCAACAAGTTCTTGGCAACTTCTTCGCTCTGTATCATAGAGGGCATTTACTCATTTATATACAACAATGAACCTTCACTACGCCTGTTACCCAGAATGGTGCTGGTATGTGATGCAGACGAGATTAGAGTGCGTGGCAGGATAGCTTGCTCTATTGGTCATGGTCCCAGACTGTCAACACCTGAGACGTAGTCGATCGCTAGTGCTAGATGAAGCCGAAGACACGAGCCAGAGCGGTATGGGATATCTTCCGCTGCCAGACCAGAGCATCGAAACAACGTGCACGTATCACTACAGGAAACGTCGCCTCACGGTCCTAGGGTCGCTGCCCACTAGAGGGGAGGGTGAGGCGGGACGCTTATGCTTGTGATAAGGTCATGAGATGAGCTCCACAATCACAATCAATGGGGTAAGATAAAAACAGACGAAGACACTCACACGGTCACTTGGCAAAACAGAATCTTGGGCAAACATTGAAGCACCGAACTGTTGAGGTGGTAGAAGAGAGGATTCCTCACAACCATCGACCGACCGTTCTGAGGTCATTGTTCCCCCGCATAGAGAGCTTGTTCCGAAGGGTTGGGTGAGAGGAGGTTCTTCCGTGAACCTATTTACGTCGAGCAACGCCGGACGCTTCAGTCGCTGCATGTTACGACGTGCTAACACGCTCCGACCGAATTGCTGGGTTGGCTGGGGGTCTGCCTGGCCCTCAAAAGGGCCAAGGATGTCCCTGGCTCTGTCCAAGATGTTTTCACGTGTGTCTGGCAGGGACCTGACTGAGGGAACGACTTGCTGGCGTCTGAGTTTTTTGACAGGACCAGCGAGGATGACTGAGTCCATCAGAGTGCCGGTCACGTTCTCGCTCGGGTCATTGATAGGTGTGGGTGAATATGTGGTGATCTGGTTAGGGGACAAGATGGCAATTTCCTTTTCGATGAGGAACATGATCGTATCCTTGGACAAGGCATTTTTCTTTGCACATTGTTTGATGTGTGTGCGCTTCTGCTTGGCTGTTTTCCTGCTCGTCCACTGCAGTCCGCAACTGACGCATTTGGAGAGTTGAGCGAGCTGAGGGTCGGGAGAGTCTTTTCTGACGACACGGACGGGCGGAGATGGGGCCGGGTGCACGCTGGGGGGTGCACGCGAGGAGGATTTATAGGCGAAGCGAGAGAGGCGTTCTATTAAGGGGTGAGAGACAGCAAACAAATTCTTTTCGAAGCTCGCTCACCGTCGACGTCGTCTTCTGTGACATCATCGCGTCTTCTGCGTTGCTCTCGCTCTGGCTCAGAGTCTTCGACGACGTCATCGGTTGGTCGCATGGCAAGACGCGTTATTTGCGTCTGTTTGGCTATAATGAGTCTCGCGACTCGCGACTCGGTTAATTGCCAAATCCACCCAACTTAAAGTCTTTCGTCGCGATCGATGATGAACGTTAACCCGCCACCCATCGTCAACGACGACGAGCTCTTCCAAGTCGTCACTCTCGCCGTGTCGCAGATCCCAGAACAGCTCAAAGCTTCCACTGATCGTCTCAAAGTCCTCCTCGACACCCACGCCGGCACCTACAACGCACTTCACCGAATCGCCGCAGATTTCTCTCAACCTCTGCAGGTTAGACAACAGAGCATCATTCAATTCAAGAATACAGCTCTGTCTCACTGGAGGTCCCGAAAGTCCGTCTTCCCTTGCTCTCCGCCACTCGCGCCACATTGATCACTCTTTCAGGCTCCTGAGCGAAGATGACCGCATACAAATCCGTCATCGATGCTTTGCTTTCTTGTCCGAGGAAGACGAGACTGTTCGTCCATCTTCAGCTACTCCCTTGTCCAACTAATTTCCCATAAAAGATTGCCGAGTGTAATGAGCTGATTGTCGCAAAAATCGCTCGGCTAGACTTTCCGCACAATTGGTGCGTTTGGACACATTGTTCAGTTATTTTCTGTTTACCATACAGATGTATTAGGCCATCTCTCTTTACTCAGATTATGCCTGTCGTCGAAAGTGGCTTGCTCTCCCTAGCCGGCTCCCCGAATGCAACCATCCAGTCAACACTTGCCTTGAGACGCAGTTTGAAAGTCCTCAACTCTGTCATCAAAGAGTTTTCCAGCATGAAAATGCTCACCGGCGTCAAGACAATGTCCCAGGTATGACAATCGCCTCCTTAACACCGTAATTCTGGTTCATCCTCGCTACCAGATCACGGACCAACTACGCAACATCATCCTCGCATATTATTCCCAGCTCGCCCCCACAATATCAAGTATAAATGGCTTGCTGGGTCAAGAACGTACCGTCGCTTCTCTCACAATAGCTCATCTTGTCTATAAGTGTCTGGTTAAGATGGCATTATGGTCATGGCCCCGCATCATCAGGGACGAGAAAGGCGAGCTCGTAGAACTTAAAGAATGGGTAAATATCATGTTGAGAATATGCTGAACCTGGTTCTCTGACCTATCTTGTCGTAGTTCCTTCAATTATTTCAGAGTTCTACCGCTCAGCTCACGGCGCTTTCAGAACTACGTATCAGCCTTGTTCTCACTGTACGAACTATGCCGGCCTCCGATCCAACCACGACCCTTTCCATCGATCGATTAGCACACCACATCCGTCTTTTCGGCAAATTCTTCAGAAGGTTACAGCAACTCGACACTGCAAAGTTCGTCGAACTCCCAACGTGTAACGACATGGTTTTGTACTACTGGTCAAAGGTCGTAGAAGCTACCAACCATCGCTCGGGAGACATGATTCAAGGTACGAGAACTTTGTCGGAAAGAGTTCATAGACTTTACGACATTAATTCGACATCAGATTCATCTGCTGCCGTCTATCCAGTCCGGTTCCTTGTCCAAGCAATGGTCCTTTTTAAAGAAAATCTCGCTAAATGGACCCCTTTCCGAAAGGGCGGACCAATTACTGAGACCAGTACAGACATTTCCTTGGACGACCCATTCTTCACTGACATCCCATATGCAGCGTTGTCACAGCAGTTTGTCGAAGATTCGGTCCGGTTGCTTGTCACGCGTTTTATTCCTCTCAATCCATCCGATCTTGAGGGCTGGATGGCTGATCCTGAAGAATGGGTGAATGAAGAAGACAAAGAAAATGAACACTGGGAGTATGAACTTCGCGTATGTTCTCGTACTCCATGATCTCCATCTGTTTTTAAACGGTGTAGCCCTGTGGAGAACGTGTCCTCATGACGCTCGCGGCACAATATCGGGACTATGTTGTCCCTTTGATGGAATCCACTTTCAAAGTCATGATTGGTGAGCCTTCTAGCCTCAAGCTGTTGTTTTTGTATAGCATTTGTTCACCCTCCTGGCGTAGAACAACCAACCACAGATTTAGCAAGCGTCGTTCAAAAAGAAGCGCTGTATTGTGCGATAGGAAGATGCGCTACCAGGCTCCATGACGTCATCCCGTTCAACGAATGGATGCGTCACAAACTTATCGTCGAAGCAAGGGAGACGAACCCAAAGTAAGATTTAATCAATACGTTTCGCAGCATCTGACAAAGATTCAGCTTCCCGATTATCAAGCGTCGAATTGCATGGTTGATTGGCAAATGGATCGGTGATATGTGTACACCTGCGTCAGATCCTGTTATCTGGGAAATTCTCGTCCACTTGTTACAAGACAGGAGTTCCGGATCAGACGCTGTTGTTCGGCTCACTGCTGCCAATGCACTACGCGAGTGTGTGGATGTGAGTAACCCTATAACTAGTCAATGACCACAAAACTGAGACCTGCTAGACTATCAGTTTTGATGCAGCTATTTTTGCCCCTTTCTTGCCTGCTACTGTCACGGAGTTGATGAAGCTAATGAGCGAAGCAGACACGATAGAAATGAAACAGCGGCTCGCAAAGAGCTTGGATGTGGTTATTGAACATGCCGACCAACAGATCGTCCCGCATACACAGATGATCGCAGAAGCAATCCCTACTTTATGTTTGTAACCTTGCTGATTGGTGACTTGTAGCTGAGTATATGTTCTCAGGGACTGCTGCCGGGGAAGAGTGGTTGTTCAAAGCACAGCTCCTTGAGGTTGTGACAAGCTTGATCAAAGTACGTTTGCTGCTGCGTGATCCACCGTTTTCCATTGAAGGCACCGTAGTCATCCAAAGAATATTCTGCCTCCCTCGTACCACTCG
>QFEL01013104.1:0-13637 GCA_003316195.1 Neoboletus brunneissimus
CCCTTTTGCGTCCATCTGATTTGGTGGACTCTCTGACCGACGCCATCATTGGGATGCCGAGAGAGAACCTGACAGAGGTTGGCAGGTGTGGTCCGGAGGGATGGAGGGAGGGGAGAAGGGAGTAGTTTGAGGAAAGCACGAGCAGTCGCCTGATTCATTGTAGAGGCAAATCACCCGCCACGCCCCTGCCCGTATAAGACCCTATGTCAAATTTCCCACAGCCACTCATGTCAACCATCGCAAGGCGACACTCGAGAACACTCGGGGCTTTCCTTCGTTCCAGACAAGTCCCAACAGATGCTTGTGGGATACCGCTAAAACCGACATGGTCTCTCAGAGAACTCATCTCTTCGTATCCTTCGCCGTCCCTCTCCTCGGCGACTTTTCAGCGGCTCCATGAGCTCTCTGCTCTCATCCCCCCCACGGAAGGCACACCCGAATATGATACTACAAAGAAAGAGCTCGATGAACTCGTCAGGCTTGTTGAAGCTGTCAAACTTGTCCATATAGACCGTCCGACGGATCGTTTCGTCCCTGATGGTCGCGTTTGGGCGGAGAATACCGGGATCCTTGTCACAAAGGAGCCGCTCAACGGGGAGATGCAGGGGACAAGACTACTTCGCTTCGCAAACAGGACAATAGAAGGCATGTATGTTGTGGAAACTGATCGGGAGAGATGACAGTTGCGGTGTGTTTCATGGCCTTGCAACAACAATCTTTGTCTGACTTCGCAAGGTTAGTCGCGATGTTTTGGGTACTTCAGCGGTCGGGTACAATGAAGTAACGTCTCTCAGCATCATAGGATGGGCAATATATATCATACATTTGCAAGCCTGATCGTCAATGATCAAGAGTTCGTCAGTTGACTGTGTCCACCTGTTGACCCAAAGCCGTTGGATCCCCGCAGGGTGTCGTCGAGGTTCTTGACAAACAATTAGCGTCATGGACACCGACACATTGAACTGGGACCAACCTCAACTTCCAAAACGTCCGGATTGTATATTTTCTCAATGATCAGTTGAGCAATGCGGTCGCCCTCTTGCACTGAGGTTTTCGCTTAGTCACTGGCTACCTCTCGAGTGCCCAAGCCAAACCTACCTTCAAAATCCTGGTCAGAGAGGTTGAAGAGCAAAACAAAGACCGTGCCACGATAGTCTGCATCGATGACACCAGCGCCAGTATCGATCATGAACTTGGAGGCTACAAAGCTCGTGCCTTAGACAAGCGCACATAAAGCTCATCGACACTTACCAAGCCCACTCCGTGGTGCGACACGTCCATATGTACCAAGCGGAACAGCGATGGAAAGTTGGGTGTCAACTAGTGCCTTTCCACGCGCAGGAATTGTTTTCCTCTCGGCACTTTGTACAGTTCAACGCGGCGTTCTAGGAAGCGAAGGAAATGAGATACCTGTAGAGGTCATACCCCGCCGCGAGCAGTGAGCCACGGGTAGGTAGCTTGGCTTTTTCTGAGAGCCTCTTGACCCGAAGCTGGGATGAAGGAGCAGATTGTGCCGAGTTTGACATCCTTCGTTGTTTTTTCGGCGGTGGTTCCACGTCGAGTGTCATGGTGAACTTGGGGTAGCTAGTGACGCGTGACGCGACGGGTTATGGTCGGACCTCGAAAGCGTGTCAACTCCGACCACGGTAACGAGTACTCCTGTCTCCTTCTCCCTTTCCATGGATTTGTCCCAGCAAGAACTTCCGCTAACAGCCTATTTCACCAGAGGCAGAAAGGAGACCAGATCTCGCACAGACTCGTACAAGAAGGTCAGGCCCACTGAAGACTCGCAGTCAGTCGCTCGTCCCTCAAAGCGCAGCAGGACCAATGTGGGAAGTTCCACTGCGAGCCCATTGAGCAGCTCTGGTGGTCAGCCCAAACCGCGGCCGACAACTCTGCAGCTGCCCACTCCAGCCACGTCCGCTCGAAAGCGCATACGCGGTGGACGTCTCGAGGAATCACCAGGCAAAACGCCACCGGCATCGACTGGCGTCTTATTGTCTTCTGTTGAACAGAATCCTCTTATCTCGGGCGACAAGGGTCTCGCACGACTGGCATTTGGGCCTACCCTTCCGAAATCAACTCAGTTATCATGCACGGGTGCACAGGATGCTATCCCTGAACCACCTTTTACTCCTCTTGCACTGCCGTCCACTGGTCGGCGGAAAACCGCCAAACTCATCGACACACAGTTTCCTCCAGGGAATCCCCGACTTTCAAATCACACAGACACTGGTATTGCGACTCCACGGACGTCATCGCCAAGGGTAGTTAAGCCTGTGCATGGCATTGACGATCATTCCCAAGATTTGGCACGTTCTAATTGCCACTTACCTTTCAAGTCAAGCAAAGGCTCGAGATTGCCAGATCAGGGTATATCCCATGCGGTACTCCCGCATGCACAGTTATTGGCTCGTTCAACTACGGGACCTCCATGTTCTCCCGTTGACTTGGGTCGCTCTGATCCTTTTCATACTCATGAGAAAAACAATGTCTTTGTGCCACGGGATGGTGCATCTGCATCATCAAAGCAATACTTCATCCAGTCGGAGACAATGGATGATCAACCACCGGAAGGACATGTTATACCCATGATTCCTGTTCCATCTTCTCAAAGCCAATACCTTCTCCATCTCGATGCGACACCTAAACGCAAGCAATGTTCCCGACGTATTGAGCCAGTCATCTCTTCTCAGACTCAAGAAGAAAGAGAATTAACGTTGCCAGTGTCTCATAAACCCGCCGCTATGGTCAGCTTATCAGTAGGGGTCTCTCCTGGAAGGTGTGATTTATACCAACGTGTCTTCTGCGTTTCGCCTAAAATGTTCATCAAGGCATAGTCTGTGCGGAAATCCTCAGCTCCCTCGTCTCCATTGTAGTGAGCGAAGACGTCAGCATATTTCCACACCTGCCTCCACCTCCGCCGGATCACCCATTGATTCTTCTGCCGGTTCATCTCGTCACTTCGCAGCGAAGAAAGCATCGGACGAGCTCTTACACGAGTCCTTCAGCCCCTTACGATGCAAGAGACTGACATCATGCCACTCTCCCAGTTGTAAGACTAAGACACCCCGGGGATCTGCTCGCCACGATTCGATTGCGAACATCCCACTTGCACAAATAGAGGACTCTTTGACAGAGTCTGAATCCGACTCGGATATGATTCAGGTGAGGATGAAAGACAACCGTCCACACTTGATTTGCCCTTACGAACAATGAACTAGGTTCCGTGTCAGTCGCCAGCTCCTCGCGACGCTTGTTCTCCCGCTCGCTGTGAATTTGCTCCAGGGTGCCCTGCTGAGGACGATTCAGCTACAGAAGCCGAGTCCGATACAGAGATCCTTCATTGCGTTGCTGAGATCGGCAAGCAACGGCCTCGCGAGTATCGCTCTGAAGTACCGAGGGAAGATATTCCACCCGTCATCTCACCACTCGTTTCTCCTACCAGACCGCGCATCGCCGCTGTGTCTTCGACTATAGGTTTTACACAGTTCTCCATGCGGGAAGGCGCCGGGTTGAATATCCCAGGATCGTGTGCATCTTATCCATCCAGTATGGGGCGACCTCAAATACACTCGGAATCTTTGCCTTCAGTCGTTCGGGACTTCATTCGCATGTTTCCTGGGGACGAAAGTTACCCTGCAGACTTTCCAGAATCCCTCCGAATTTAAGACGTCAAGCAAGAGTATGGGTTTTCTCTATTACAGTGACACGTGTGGCAATTACTGGCAAATGCTACATGAACTGTAATATGTTCGTCTGAGCTATGACCATCATGCCCCAGTGATTCGTGAACGAGGGACTACCTCTACCTCTCGTACGGCCGAGAGGTTCTTATCCGACACGATACCGTCCGTAGCATCCTCGGAGATCCGCAGTGTCAGTTCGGAGTCGTCGACCCGAGCAGTAAGAGCAGATGCTGTTGCCATTTTGGTTGCACTTGCGCTCTGCTCAGCCTGCACCTGTGCGAGCTTATCATCCTCAGTGACTCGATCTCCAAATACTTCTCCAAGCTCCTCGAGAGTCTTGTGCGCGGTCTCGGGGTAGACGAACCAAACCACTATAAACGAGAGGATGCAGAAGCCAACCAAAAGGAAGTAGTAACCCGCACTCATGGCCTCGAACAGTGGGGGTGTGATAAACGCGATGATGAAGTTGAAGAGCCAGTTGGTGCCTGTGCTCAGCGACATGCCTTTGGCGCGTGCGCGAAGAGGGAAGATTTCAGCGCCGAGCAGCCAGGGACCAGGTCCCCAGGTAGCACCGAAGAAGAAGAGATAGAAGCAAACACCGAAAAAGAGTCCGTCTGCAACGGGGATTCGCGATGGTCCTTCGGGAAGACTGTCAGCATGGTACTGGAGACCGCCAACGATAGAGAGAGATGTTGCTAGTACACCGCTTCCGATGAGAAGGATGGTACGGCGACCCCACTGGTCGATGAGGAACATCGCAGGGATGGTACCGGAACAATAGATGAGGGCGCAAGCACCGGCGTAAAGGAGGGAACGGGAAATGCTAAACCCTGCACGAGTCAGGTTAGACGGCAAGAAATACAGGATAGCGTTGATGCCGTTGAGCTGGGCAAACATCTGACAAGTGATGCCAACGACGGAGCGACGGGTATATTGGCAAAATATCTGACGCCAGGTAGCCTGGCCCATCTTGCGCTCAAAGTCGACAGCGGCGGCGATTTCAACGTATGTTGCAACGATGGTTGGATGTCTTGTATCGCCAGCTGCGTGAAGATCTGCCAGGACGCGCAAGCCTTCTTGCTCGAAGCCGTTTGCGATGAGCCACCTCGGTGTCTCGGGAAGGATGAACGTCCAAGCTACGAGGACGGCGGCAAGCGCAGCCTGCACGACATATGGACCTCTCCAGGAGATCTCAGAAGGCATGGCGAAAAAGAAACCATAACCGACCCAAGCCGAGACCGCGTAGCCGAGGTTCAAGCAGATGTACTCGATACAAACGAAGAGGCCGCGAGCGTGGCCGGGGGCAATCTCACACTGCAAGACAGGAACGGTCATGGAGAGGATGCCGACGCCGATTCCTTGGATCGATCGACCAGCAATCAAGGCCCCAAGGTTGGGTGCGAAGATCTGGATGAAAGCGGCGACAAGATACATGATTGCACCAAGTCGGACTGACATACGTCGACCCATGACGTCACAAATGTAAGCTGCCAAGAAAGACGCGAAGAATGCGGTGATATTCAGGCATGAGACTGTGATGGCTGCGCGGTGGTTGTGGACTTTGTTTGGCGTGACGCAAGTGGGGAAAAGAAAACGAACCTTGAACCCAGGGATCAACACCTGTGTTGCCAGCCTGGATCTGGGCTAATGTCACCGTCCTCCCGAACATGCGATGGATGAAGGATGGTTGGACCTGGACGGCAGCGATGATACCTTGTCCATAGCCGAACATTGCATCGCCCAGCGACGCGAGTGCAGAGGACATGTACAGGAGCGGCCTGCCGACCATCCATCTTGGATAACGAGCGGAGTATACTCGCGGCCGCAAGCGGTCTGTGAGTGACATGATGTTTCAAGGGAGGGTGGGCTGCAACTTCAAGTAGGGTCTCGGAGAAGAGGGAAACGGAACTTGAGAAGAACGTTGGCGCGGATCCGGTGGACGGAAGGTATTTATGTGGATCAGCGTGTTCTGAGACTCACCTGGCCCGGATTGAAACTGGACTGGCCCAGCCTGCAGTGGGATATCCATGACGGGTGCACCTGGTTCGTTCAGTTAGTCGGATTACTACCTAGGATCACTTGTAGCCGTTCCATCGCGATCTCTCCGGCATCCGAACCAAATAAATACCGCCGACCCTCTTCACTAGCGTCTTATTGCATCCCCATGACTGGCCGCCTTCAGTACAAAGTTAGTTCTGACACTCAGCTGCTCCGGACAACGCTCTTATCCGTTCACAGTCTGCGCTCATCACGGGTGCGGGCTCGTAAGCCCGATTACATATCCATATCGACACGAGCTGATGATCATGATCACAATCACCCACAGCGGTATCGGGCTCGAGTCATCGCTCCTCTTCGCAAAAGAGGGCGCGAACGTCTTGCTGACAGACATAAACCTGCCAGCAGCTGAAAAAGGTGCATCCTTGATCAAGCAGAGGTTTCCGAATGTGAAAGCACTGGCCGTCAGAGCCGACGTGGCGAGCGAGCAAGATATTAAATCTGCAGTCGAAGTCGCCGTCAAAGAGTTCGGAAGGCTCGATATCATGGTACGAGACCATCTCGAACGTTTCGTTGGGGATCCCCATTCACCCGTCTTTCTAGTTCAATAATGCTGGCGAGTTGGATACGCCCGTGGTGTCCCGGTATTCCTCCTTATTTCAAATACAGGAATCATGCATCCAGACGATGACAATGCTCTGAACACGGAGGAGCGGATCTGGGACCTCACGATGTCGGTCAACGTCAAGGGCGTCTGGTGGGGATGCAAGTATGCAATTCTCGCGATGCGTCAAAATCCCGTGGACGAGTCAAAGGGTCTCCATGCTGGAGGAAGCATCATCAACACAGCGAGCTTCGTAGCCATATTTGGAGCCGCCACTCCCCAGCTAGCTTGTGAGCACCCTAGGAATCCTCCTCGTCTGTTACTTGGTCGTTGATTCTTCTCTGTAGACACCGCATCGAAGGTACACTTGTCTTGAAATTGTCGTCTCACTGATCCTGATCCTGATCCTGATCCGAGGGAGCTGTGCTCGCAATGACCCGCGAGCTTGCTATGGTTCATGCCAGAGAAGGCATTCGTCTGAATTCTCTTTGCCCGTGAGTACTGCAGTTCCTTTACCTTGGCTATTCTCACTCCAAACCAATCAGCGGTCCTCTCAAGACACGTGAGTAGTCGCCTCCTTTTGAGAACATGCGACCCAAGTTGGAACAAAAACCTCAGCTCTTCTTATGGACTTCCTGAATACTGACGAAAAGAAGAACCGTCGTCTCGTTCACCTGCCTATGGGTCGCTTCGGTGAAGCCGTCGAACTAGCGAACGCTGCACTTTTCCGTGCGTACTATCGAGTTTTGAGCACAAATAACCTCTAACCCTTCCGTATCGTCAGTGGCGAGTGATGATAGTAGCTACATGACGGTCCGTTATCACGGTCTTTCCGTCACGTAACCGATCATTACTTACAAGTATCTAACAGGGCACAGATTTCAAGGTGGACGGTGGCCTGACTTCGTGTTATGTCACTCCGCTTGGGGAACCGGCTCTCTCTCCCCCGAAAAGCCTGGTTTAGTGGCCACACGGATGTCCCTATGTCATGGAGGGGAAACAGGTGATTATCGCGTCCGCTTGGCAAAACAAACGGTCATGCTGAGAGTTTGACAGCATCGTCTACAGCCCTCCGCCACAGGATATGTCTGCTCGAGCATATTGCGCCTTTCCAGAATTTTTAGTTGTGCGTTTGTCCAGATGGCTTTCCCCATCTTTGGCTGGTGTGATGCGATTTCCCCCGGAAGGTATGGTGAGAGAAGAGATTTGAATGTCATCGTGTGATAAAGCTGCGTGTACAGCTCTCGAGTTCCAGGAAAAATATCCACATGTACAGGAATAGTAATGGCAACAGAATCAACATGGGTCCATTCCGCGCAAATCCACATCGAGTCGTTAGTCCACATTCACGATGCACCACGAATATCCCACAATCAGTGGGATATCAACGATGAACAACCTACTAAGATGCCTTCTTCTCTGCAGCCCTGCGCTTCTCGGCTTGCTCTCTGCGTAAGCTCGCGATCTCTTTGCCAACGTCGTTCTTGAGTTGCCTATGGAGCTCCGGGCGGTAACCAAGCTTGAAAAGCAATTCCAAGTGAACGAAGAAGGGGGCAAGTACGAAGGCTTCGCAAACATCTTTGATGGTGGATCACTTGCACAGAACGTGGAACCTACCTCCAAGAATATTGTCGAGCAAGGCCGGCGCACGACCCTCTGCAAGTCCATGACCAAGGAACTGAGCGATCCATGAGACAACCTGGACGATGACCGCATTCCGGATTCCGTCAGGACGGTATGCATACGCTGTTGCTGACAACAACGACAGGATCATCTGTGGCGCGTAAAGGATCTGATTGAAGTGGCTGATTAGTCGATTGATCCGGGAATCATTTGTGAGCTTACGGCTGCTACGGGATCGAGGAGGATGTAGTATGATAAATAGAATGCCGTGACGAGTGCTGGCGTGTTCATGTCAAAAACAAGGTATTTGCTAAATACATATTGGGCAGAGGGGAGAAAGGAGGGCGGGGGGATGAGGGTGGCGAGTACCAATGCACTCCTGGGTAAGCACGTGCCGGGGATGGTAAGAATGAAGCGAGTTTAAAGAAGGGAAGGAAAGCGACGTTACCAGAGAAGAGCTGGGACACCAAAGATGTGGATGGCCACGTTAACGGGATGAGAATGGTAGGAGCCATAGAAAGTGAGCTAAGGAACCACATGGAGTTATTGAACCGACTCGTTGGAGGGTACTCGGTGCTACGCACTTGCTTTCTAACATCGAACAAGGAGGACATGGCTGGAGAAAGCAGGTTCGTCTTAATCGTCAATAACTAAAGACACTAGTACTCCCGTGGCATCTTGACAAAGGCAGTGTCGGGCCCACGGCGAGCGCCGGTCCTATGACAATCAAATGACAAACTACGAGGACACACCAAGAAAGATCGAGAGGAAAAAAAGGCTAAATTTCTACAATGACGACGACGATGACTGGCGGTGATAATCTCAGCAGACACTCGACAAACAGCAGCTCGCTCGAACGTTCATTCCAAGGGACAAGACTCGCGCACTGCAGCCTTTGTCGCCAGCCGCGAGAGTGGTGGATTGCCCGTTGGTTGCCGCCTCGGCACATAATTGGCAGCTTCAGAAAGAGCAAGCGGAGTGCGAATGTCATGAGTCGGAGTGTCCAAACGATAATTTAAAACCCAGACTGTATTTTCAAACTCGGGATAGGACTTCATTGGTATCGAATAGAAATGGACCTTGATACAGCGCAAAAAAAAAAAGAAAGAAACACAAGCACAAAGAGGCGATGTGAACACGAGACAGACAGTTTGATGGTGAAATTAAACAGATTATCATTCGGATATCTTTCATACCACTACCCCTGAGTGGAATTTTCCGCGTTCCGATGCCGGCCTTGGGAAGCTTTTCGGCTCGCCACCCCGCCCATAACGAATCTTCCGTGTCGTCAGCCGCGGACACTGAGCTTGCTGCAGTCTCAAGCATGGTTCGCTCTACGATCATAGTCCGTGCAGCTGATGCGCTGCCGCTCGCAGCTAGCGTTGACGACGAACAAGTCCGTCTTCGCCTCGTTCAACACAATGCCCGCAACTGACTCGTTCCTAGACAGAGCAAGCGTTGCAGGAACACAAACAGCAGGCAAAGTTAATATTCAGGCGCATTACACCCAACTCTGAACCACGATGCTCCATTGAAAGTGGCCAGTATACGCTTCAGTGAGCTTCAGTTTCCTTTTGAACGACGATGGACCTCAGCGCCAGTTCCAGCTACCTTCTTGCAGACAATGTTGTATTCCTGACCATCGCCGACAAGTCATATCCTCGGAAACTGACTTTTTCGTACCTCGAGGAACTATCCAAAGAATTCTCCCTGTCGTATGGCTCAAAAGTGGAGTCAGTACGGAAGCCATATGCCTTTGTTGGGTTTGGTTCGTACCAACACTTTAGCTACTCCAAGACGTTTATTCACAAGTTCCGCTAAAGATACATTCATGTCAAAGACCGCGCGATTGTACCGGGATACCAGGGCTGCCAACGCCTCGGGGAGCTCGAACTTGGACAAGCTCAACGATGAACTTCAGGACGTCACCCGAATAATGACGAAGAATATGGAAGAACTCCTTTGGCGAGGAGATTCGCTGGATAGTATGGTTTTTGTCTGTCTGCATTGCGCCAGTGGCATTAATACCTTGACTCCTTTTTCAGAAATGTCGCACCTTTCTACGTCGCTCCGTTCAGAGTCGGAAAAGTATCGCAGGGCAGCAAGGAACGTCAACATTCAAGCCATGATACGACAATACGCTCCATTCGGTGCCGCGGCTATATTGTTTATCGTTCTCCTTTGGTGGCGCTTTTCATGAAGTCGATCAGGAATTGCTTCGTTCAACTTGGACATCTTACATATAGACACGGTAATCTATACGATTTTTGGCGCACGGTTTGACAGACCCAATCGCATACCTCATGCCCAGTCACACACACGAATACTTTGGGGGGTACTTGAAGATCTTCTGGAATTTTTCGTTGAGATCTCTGGATATTCGTGCCCGGGAACGGTGATCAGCATCGCCTCGTGCCCGTTGCCGCGACGCTATCGGAAACGCTCTGTCAGATTAGTCCGTGGTTTTAGAATTGTACGGTGAGGCAGTGGATGTCCCAAGCAACACGAGCATAGACTTCTGGTGGCACTTCAGCAGCATCCCTGAACCCGAGCTCAGGGTCTGTTTACCCTTTGGCGCTCCAAGCCTTGCGGTGTGACCAAACCCTCTGATAGACACATGAGTACGGTTGCGGTTGGTCCATCCTGCCCGGACATGCCACACATGCATTATCATGGCGAAATGGGCAGCGGGTTGATAGATGTGGCATCATCCTCAGTCTCTTCAGGAAACGGGACGCCAAGTATGGGGTCACCTCCTTCAAATATTGCCGGTGAAGCAATGCGCCGGTGCCGACCACTTGTCTCTGCAAAAGCTTCAAGGAGTATCAAGATGTGCCGCCCAATCGGCAATTAGATCACCGTTGACAGTCTAGCTTATTCACTATCGGTACACCCGTGTTGGAAACCGAGGGGACTACCGTGGCAACCTGCTTTACTACCCTCCATCAACATCTAGAGATTCTATTCAAATTTAAGACTGCCCAAGCTACAGATAAATGCCAAAGCAGCTTGCCCACAAACTCGCGATCCAACTGGGAGGGTTATCATAATCGATTATCCATGCAAGGTAGGGTCACGGCGGTGCGAAATCAGAGATGGCTCGATATAGGTGATGGCACGAGGCATCATGTACGAGATTATCACATCCGAGTTGGTAGGGAACAAAAGGGCCTCAATTGACACCTCTCATCGCAGCCTTCTTTCCTCCCTCCAGTTCATCATGAGTACCGTAGGAGGCTTTGATATGCCCCAGCCTTACTCCCCACCTGCTGGTGGTCAGATCCAGCCAGGTGCCATCACTTACACCACTTCTACTGGTCCTGATGGTCAGATGATCTACCATCCATTCAGGTGAGTCTCCAATATGCATAGATCCTTGGAGTCAATTCACGAGCAATGTGTAGAGCTGTTCCTGCGCGGTAAGACATCGGGGTTGTTGGTCCAGATCGTCATTTGACGTCCATTAGCTATCAAACGCCGCAAGGGGTAGTCCACGGCATCCAGTGGGTCCCGGCCGAGGCCACACAAATCCTCCCCGCAGGCGCTACGCCGGCGAATGCAGTAAATCGTACTTCCAGACCCACTTTTTTAAAATTTACGTTATGTTTAGGAGTTCGCCGCCTCGTGGAACCGCGGTTACCTCTCCCGAGAGGATGAGAGGGCTCTCGAAAAATGGTACTTGCCTTTTGAAACAACATGAGTATCGTCTCACCCTAAGCAGGCAGAAATCGGAGGAGAAACGTAAGAAGAAGGAAGAGAAAGACTCGATAAGGCGGCTCTCGAAGCAGTTCGATAAAGATATGCAAGAAGTCGAGCTCCGCGCCGCGCGCGACAGGGAAATCCAAACCAGAGAGCGCCGCCGCAGTTTCTATGGAGATGCTCCTCCTCCAGGATACGGTGCCCCTGGATCTGCGGGTTATGGTGCTTACACTCACAGCCCCAGTAATGTCAGCTCCGCAGAGCTAGATCGGAAGTTCACCGAGCTCGAAATCGAGAGGGACGTAAAGTACACCACTCGTCAGAGAAAGTACTCGACTAGTGGAGCGGATCGTGCCTCTCTTTACGGCCCCTCAGCACCACCCAGCGTCTACTCATCACCAGTGACGACATATCAGAATCCCAGTGGTTACCCAGGCGCGGGATCCAGCCCATACAATCGTGCTCCCTCCCCATTCCGTCAGCCGACTGCGTACTCTACTTCTCCAAACCCTCGTTCTCAGGATGTTTCGTCTTACCCCGGTGGTCCGGATCCGATTGCTCGCGCAGCGTCGCCCTACGGTCGGCAGGAGCCGATCGCTAGGACTGCATCACCCTACGGCCGACATGAACCCATTGCGAGAGCCGCCTCGCCATACGGACGTCCTCCTCCCATCGAACCCATTGCAAGGGCAGCCTCGCCATATGGTCGTCCCCCAACGGAGCCGATCGCTAGAGCAGCTTCACCCTATGGCCGTCCTCCCACAGAACCAATTGCTAGAGCAGCCTCTCCATATGGGAGCCAACCCCCTTACATGGCTCGTGCCCCATCTCCAATTCCTCCCTCGAGAGGTCTACCACCTCAGCGCTCTACATCTCCTTTCCCCCGAGCGCCTTCTCCATACTTTCCTCAAGCGAATTCTAGCGTCTATCCTTCTGGACATGTATTGGAGGGGCAGCCTCTTTCCCGCTCTCGTGCGCCGTCCCCAATGCCAGGCATGCCCGGCACCGCATTCCCGACATCCCCTCGTATGCCCAGCTCTGCCGTAGGTGGAGATCAACAGCTTGCCGTACCGGAGGCTTTCTCTCGCCCTGCTAATGCAGCTCAGTCGTACACACCGTTCACCGCTATGAAGGTCCAAGATATGGAGCAGTTCTACGACCAAATCCCTAGGATGCCTTTGGTTCTAGAGACGCATGACGTATATCACCAGGATTGGATCAGATTCATGAACGTACGTTTCTCTTACCTGAATTGCACGACCACCAAAAGTTACAACTGAGCCTATCGCACACAGGATCTCGCGCTGGCGTGGGCTGGAAAAATGCCGATTCCTGAATTTTCCCGTGGGCCGCTGCCCAAGCGTTCCACGCTCATAGCTGATCTGATCGATCTTTGGAACTCGAGCTTTTTCCTCACGCGTCGGGTTGAAGTCGTTTTGTTCAAAGGTCGCGAGCGGCGCTCGGGTGCCAACGCTGGTACCATCGACTACAACTTGCCCGGTTTTCAACCGGACTCTGATGATGATTCGTCGTCTTTATCGACCTCCGACTCTGAGTCTGGGTCTGACAGGTATGCGGGATATGGCCGCGGTGTTGACTTGACAGAGTCTAGGAGACGACGTAAGGAGAGGAAGGAGGAGAAGAGGAGACGCAGGAGGGAGAAGAAACTCCGCAAGAAGGCCAAGGAACTCGAGAAGACATATACCCTCTATCTGACGTACGTGCACCCCAGAGACGTGCCCGGTCCCACCCCACACGGTTACTACGCCTGAACGTTTTGGAACAAAATTGTGTGACGTTTGCGATTTCTGCAGTTGACCATCAATCGAGAAGTTTGTCTTAACTAGAAAATCACATCCGTGCTTCGCGCCCCGGACCGTTTGTACGAATCATGTATGATACAGTGAATGATAACGAAAAGATATTCCGTACTTCATGTCGCAACATCGCTCATGAGAATATACAAAGATAAGTTATAGTGTCACCAACCACCACGCCCCCTGCCTCTTGGAGCTCCATAGTGT
>QFEL01013171.1:0-10196 GCA_003316195.1 Neoboletus brunneissimus
TCCCTGACCTCACCTCGCCCCACTTGGCTCATACCCCCCTTTCCTTCACTAGGAAGTAACACCACTGTCATCAGTCTCGCCTCAGAGACCTAGCTCCAGGCTCACCCTATAGGAAGTCCATTCAGGACTTAGCAGACATGAGTCATGTCACTTGTTACGCCTAACAAACATAACAGAGGGCAAGGGCTGTGGGGGGAGAGTGGGCACACAGTTTTCATGGATTAGTAACGTGGGGTGTATATTGAAGAGATTTGTGGCTTGCACAGCAAAATTTTGACCAACACCAGAACTGCTAAATGCCGTGTTGTATGCAGGATTGGTCCTCCACCAACCATACAGTGAGCTGAACCATGGAAAGTCTTTTAGGATGGTACCTGTTTCATCAACAAGTTAGTACATGATAGGACAAAAAATACAGTAGAAAACTCACCTATCAAACCTTTTGTTTTGTCCATGCTCTGAAGCTCTTCAATTGCTAGTCCAGCACTTGTCTGACCCAAATGCTTGATTTGCTCATTGTATTTAGATTGAAGACTGTAGTTATCATGAATATATCTTACACAGGTGTGCAACAGACTAGATTCAATAAATTTACTTACTTTGTGTGACACCGGTGGGTAGTGGCCACAAAAAGTTGCAGTCTTGTCTTCCAATCAGCAGCAACTTCATCTTCATCTTGGAAAATATATTTGGCAAGCTCATGATATATGTCTTTGTTTTAAGAATTGAGCTGGGACTTGCTGTGGCCTTCTTCTCATGCATTCTGGGTTGAATCAGAAAATAGTTTGATATGTTGATTTGGGTTGTCAGTACATCATTCAATAAAACAATTGGTACAATAGGAGTAATGTTTGTCCCAGGAGATCTTAAGTGGCTTGGTCAGGCCTGCCTGTGGAGCAGACTCGATTGTGGATTTGGGATGGTTCTTCATGCAAGTCAGCCTGGGGCACTATGAGGGGAAAAGTGTAGCATAGGCTACAGTGTGGCAGCTGTAAAACTTCAGTCAGAGATTCGGGAGTTTAATAACAGCTGAGAAGCCAGCTGATAAGTTCTTTCTCAACATGATGTAATCCAGTCCCTTCGGTCAACTTTGAGACCCACTATTTTACAAGGTCACTGGGGTCGACCGAGAATTGTAATGCGATTTCTTCACCGTGGAAAATAATTACTACACTTGTACACAAGGTCCCTGTCGATGGGGTTCGGCCCTTCGTCTAGTTACTGTAAAACTTCGCCGGTGTCGTCCAAAGCCAAGCTTACGGAGAGTACGACACATCGTTCAAGTGGATGGACCCATGGAATGACGCGCGGTATGTGGAGGGTAACTTCTGAATGTTCGTGCTCGTGCATCCGCGACATGCGGTCGTGATACCTAGGTATTGCCTCGAAGGAGCTTCCCCCCTTCAGATGCCGTTTGGTTCTGCGCTGCCTATGCGGCGTTTGTGTAGAAACCCGTACGTTCAAGTTGTCAATGTATCGGGGATTTCCAGTCTGCCGTTCCACGCCGTTGAGAACTCTGAGAAAAAAAGACCAGCGAGTCATGCGCAAATGGTACACTATGTAGGCAGTGGCCAGGATCTATCATCGTCGTAAGACGGTGCCTCGAAGCGGTGCGGTGATGGGTGGCCGTAGGTGCAGTAGGTGTTTCGTTAACCTCCCTTGTCACGGCGCTGACCTGTTACAGTGCTATGATCTAGATCTTCGGGTTGTGGAAAGGGACGTACGAGGACACTAAACCACCATTTCTACATCAGACCGCACACCATGTACTATGTTTGGCTTGATGCCAGTTCGAGCCAAGGTGAGCGTTGGATCGCATATCCTCGTTGGCACGTCGCCTCGCATCCACCCTATACAGCAAGTTATATCAGCCTGTTGTAGCGGTGCGCTGACAGAACGGAGATAGGATTGTGTCCAGTGACACCAACAAGTCATCGAGCGTTGAAGGTGGATGCGCCACTTTCAACCCACACGTCACAGAGGTGTCAACAATCCACCTTCCATCCTCCCCCTTCACGATGGACAACAGAGACGTGGCGTGTCAAAGTATCCACAGTTACATTATGCCTCCACACCGCACGCGAACAGTCCATACAGTGGACACTGTCGTAATATAAAATGCGACCTGCCAAGGTCCGTGAAAAAACCTCAATTCTGCATCGGGTTTCAACATTCGTAATGCAGGTATACGCTTACACAGACGAAGTGATCCATAGGCTCAACGGTAGGTTCTCCTCCTCTCCCAATGTGCGTCATTGACCCTTCCTCGTGTGATCCGTTCCAGCCTACGCCCGGAGCATCATCCCCGCACCCAGAGTCAATTACAATCTAGTGCACCCACAGGTGTTCGTTCCGGTCGGGTTCCTTCCCATTAAAATCACCCAATTCTTCAGATGGGATCCCGCCACTCACTGCCCCGGGCACTATCACTGGGCCATATTCATACCCACGTCGCCAGTCCGGGGAATAGGGAATTACTACGAGCTCGCCGGGGACTCGCAGCCGTACCATATCAAGAGCACGATCAGCAACCATAACGCACGGCGGGGATTTGAGCGAGGGAGTCATACGGTCGGATATGTCTCGCCAGTCATGCTACCGCATCTCGAGGCTCATTTCGCGATCGTTCCGGTGGATAATTTTGGGCGATTTTGGAACAGCCAGGATTGGGTGTGCCACGCGTTGCAGGGGTTGAACCATCCACTCATGTTTGCGATCGGAATGACGCGGGAGAAATTGGTCACTCAGATGGCTGTCGTGTTGACCGCATGGGAAGCGGGGGACGCTGACTGAACCATAGGTAGCCCTGGGGATGTCGAATGTGGAACGCAAATAGTATAAATGTGTCTGAAGAGTTCCCAGGATCGTGGCCTTGACTCGGCAGGTTGCATTTGTTGAATGAACTATCGGTGTGTTGTATCTTGTTTTTACTACTATGAAATCTCATTATGGTATCCCTTACGAGCAACTCTACGATGTGACGATCCAGACTACATCATGCTACTCCAACTTGCGGTACAGAGACAAACCACTGCAATGCTTTACCAACTACCGCCATGTCTCAAGATCCCATAGACGTGTCCTCATGCATGCTTGTACTAAATGCAAAGCTTTGTTACACACAAAAACGCCAGATAGTTTGACAGATCTAAAGAATGAGACATTCCATCACCAGAGCGGCCAATCCACCTTTCTATTTCGCACAGTAGTAGACGTTCCTGACCCTCTTGAGTATGCAGTGCAACTGGTCAGTTCTTTAGCGGATGCACATTTCACTAAATCTGACCAGCGTCGCACGTCCCCAACGTTGGTACTTATACATTTATTGGTCGGACGGTGCAGTGTTTCTAATGATGTATGTTAAATAAAACGCTCCGGGCTCTGGATGGCAACATCTACTGCATCGTCAGTGTTCCAAGTCGTAAAAAAACACATGCACACACGTATCCTGTAGAACTAACAGTCAGAAACTAGCTGACAAGGGACAAACCAACGACCTACCAGTCATCCCAGCGGGAAAAATAGCGGAATCGATAGCGACATGGCCTCGGAGAACCCAGGTGATTGTGGGTTTCTCCTCTTCAAACGGTATTCCAAAATGCTGTAATGTTAATTCCTCTGCAATCGATCCTTGATTTTACAATCGCAGTACTTGCCCATGTGCGAGTGACATTAACTGTTCCTACAGCAGGAAGGCGACGGATGAGTGACGTTTCACGCCTACTTTTGGTCGTCCACACCTCCAGAGGCGCACAAATAGATCTTGTTGACAGTGAGGTTAATGGTGAAACACGACAACTCCACGACGTCGGTACCTGGTTCTTCTCAATAATTCGGGTTCTGCTGAATAATGAACGATAGCTGGAGTACGTTATCGATATCAAGGATATACTGCGGAGAGTGTGAGAAGACAAACCTGCGGTCGGGCCAGCAGAAGAAAAGGTAGTGAAAGACGATCCGCGGAACAAGTCAAGCTCACTTGTCGCAGTTCAAACAAGGGCCGTTTGATCTGAAAGCTTGGTACGCACGAGCTAAACTCCTCAAGCTAGTCCGATCCTTGCCACTCGTTCAAGACAACCCCCGCTGCAGAGCTGTTCCTCGAGCAATGCGAGATAGCGAGCCAATGTAACCCCGTCGCGTACGTCACGTTGCTAGAAACCTTTGAGCTCGGTGCTGTCTTTGACTGCCATCATGCCTGCCACAGGCGATGGTACAATGACCACGTTCTCCTTTTCGACGCGTAGCCTTAGGTGTCAGTTAGAGATTCAAAACATAAAACGAACTCACCTCACCGACCGACCACTGCGAGGAGGAAGGCATCCTTGAGAGTAGCGACAGTACATCCTATGGATCAATACATGAGCTCGAATCCTCATGCCTGTCTCACATCCATCCAAAGCGACTAATCACCTGCCGAGCCATTGAATCCGGAAATGAAGGCTCGCCGTTTGTCAGTTTCGGAGGGGCAGTCGCTGAGGTCTGGATCAAAAGAGACTTGTTCAACATCGATACATCTTCACTGGGAACAACAACCACGTCCAGTGTCTACGTTTACATCTTGCTGCTGCATCAACGCCGTAAGGCCTCGAGACGTTCCGATGAGTCAACCCCTGCTATTCCTATCATGTCCACTGAAGCTAATAAGGAAGAGAATCTGGGGGTGTGGAATTGAAAGATGGACGACACACCTGACAGTGGCATGGGAAAGATAACGACGCAGGTGCAACATGGAATCGACCGCACCACGGGTACAACAACCGTGGTAAAGAATTGTCAATGCCTTCCTCGTACTTGACGATCTCGACCGATATTACCGTCCACCAACGGAGTCCGAATCTTTTTACTTGCAGGATTCTTACATAGATTGAGGCAGACATGACAGAGGGCCACTTTGCGCCCTCACTGCCATCATTGCATCGGATGCACATGCTAGAGCTCGTTCGACCAACGGCCCTGCACTGCGAGTGGAAGATATTGTGCACATTGAAAGATACATATGTGATACACCGAGCTTGGCAGACGAGGCATGTGCATAATAAAAACAAACGTTTGAGTCATCATTCAAAATACCACAGCCTCTTCTATCTATCACTGGGAGCCTGATTTCCACCCCAAACCACCGTTCACACCTGATGCATATTATCTCCAAACGGTTGGGGTCGAATCGCCTCCGATTCATTTGAGTCCCCTTCTACAACCTGATCCTGCTCCGGGGGGCTATCTGCGAATGCAATTTCCGACACAACCACGTTTTGACTGGAAGTGGGTTGCGACAACACACCGAATCCGGTGTCAATCCCCTGCCTGCAGCCACGAAGGTCGCGGTCATACAGCTCTCGCACGCTGATGATGAACCGAGGCATCGTAGGGCATATGGTTATATAGGAAAACAAGGCCAAGAAGAGCATCAAAGTGCTGTTTATTGTAGCGCCTTCTTCGACCACACCAGTAATGTTGTAGAGCACGTTCCTAGCAGTTCAGAAGAAAATAACTGAGTGATCGGTTTTGGGGCAAGTACTCGGCAGTAAGACGGACGGGAGAACATGATCGTAAAGGATGGGAACGAGAGGGGGGGAAAGCGAGACGTACATGAGGAAATAAACAATTCCGTCTCTGGCGAGTAGTTGCATGTACCGATTGGGCTGCCACTGCTTGGTCGCTTTGTACATGCCAACCGATTGCTTCAAGGTTTGGGTGATGGCGAGAACCAAAAGTGCAGCACCGAGAATAAATCGCGGGATTTTTTCATACATATAAAGCTTGGATGCGACTGGGCTCGGGGAGAAATTGCACAAAGAGATATCAATGATCTGGACAATTGTGACTTGACAAAATAATGGCAGGAAATGGAGGTCGCGGGATCCGTGAGATTGCAGTGAAGCGTGGACTTTAGCTGGAGACATACCTGAGAAGTATGTATTTGGATTGAAGTAGATGCCTGTAATAACAAAGGAAACAATAACCTGTGGTACGTAGAAGATCAGGAGGATCCAAAGGATCATTTTAGATCGATTCCACATTGCATACACCCGCTGGATCATCATCCCTGTGATCTGAACGATGATCTGGAGAGGAGATCAGGAGTAGTACAGTAACTCACAATCTGCAGCATTGTAGAATATCACGAGTACCCACTCAGCTAACACAGATATTACAGTACCTTTGGAGCATTTAGGTCTCATACTAACAGTGCGATGGGTAATTAATCAATCTACTTACACCTATAGAGCCGTTATTGATGAAGTTTGCAGTTGGAATTTAGACACATACGTCTACGGGAAGACGGTGAATGAATCGACGACAGACAAGGTACAAAACTGAAAAACTGACGCTAACAGGGCCAGAGACAAAGGTACTACCAACTGCAAATGTATCTGATCAGCTTACTGGCAATCAATCTCCAATTTGGCTCTGAACGTACCAATACCACAAAGACTTGAGCACAGATTCATTGTTAATCACGGAATTTGATATGGGTTAGAAACGGTAGACCTACATAGCCCAGCAAAGACCGAGATAGCGGACCTACCAAACTATTAATCCAGAAACACACAATAGTGTCCCCTGAAAATTTATACGCACTAGAACAAATATTGTAGAGACCCAGGTCCAGGATCGGCACTGTGGCCCGACTATCAGGGGCCAGAGCATGCCTGATAATTTACGCCTCCTTACCCAAACGTAGTCTATCTTTGAATATTGTCAGCCGACAGACACGGTGTCAAGAGTGAAATAAGATACCTCTCTCGAAAAGGTGAGGACTGGAGTGGTATGATTCCAATGGTTACTTCAGAGCGAACAGGATAGCATGCACTGGCACATGAGCATCACTCACAAAAATCATACACAACAGCAGTGACAATAGCAACTGTACGGGATCATAAGATTGATCATTGACTGAAAATGTGAACAACCGCCGTACGGGATACATAATTATTCATCTGGAGAAGCTCCAAAGTAGTCTGCAAGTCGGAGGACATGGCGGCTACAAGAGAAACAACGATGTCTGATGGTTTAACAGCAGAGATTGGGATTCGAGGAGAGGGAGGCTGCCAGTAGTTCGGTCTTGGGTCTTCTGGAAGTTATATATTCTATCCAGTGTACTAAATGTTTGTTTCCGGGGTCTTTTAGAACGACAAATGATGTACAATCCTCCTACCTTCGACGGACATGGTGACGTGATACAGTTTGATGGAGGGTTGGTGATAGAAGGCGCTTGCAGTGCGAGAGCATCTTCGTTGCCGTGCCGAGAACAGAGTTGTCGCGTCCTTAGCACAGGACATTTGTAGTTGATCGTGGTTTGCATCTAAGATCATGATTATGTCTGTGCTATTTCATCCGGTTGCAAGAAGCCTTGGAGCTGTGGTACGAGCTTGAGACTCAGAGCAGATCCGTCATCACCGCATTTCTACCATTCGTTTGTTTCAAGGCACCATGGATCAGGTTGCCGATTCTTGTTATCAGCGCTCTTTCCACGCTCGTAGTCAGAGGTACTTACGAATGGAATCACAGTATATCTTAGCTGCTTACTCCTGCCCACCAATTTGAATATTACCCGATTCCAACCTATCGTCCATGCTGACCTCAATTTCAAGTTGAAGGTTATTTTACGGTAGAGTTCCCTGGTGTTGATACGCGTAAATCTGGGATCATAACGCGTGATTTTGTGATGACGGGAATCAGCAGTGTCTTTCTGTGCTCTCACTCTGATCTCCAACCACCTCACCCTGATAGGAACAGCGGAAATGATACAAAGAACCATGATCGTTTCTAGAAGCGGTTGTTTGAGGGGTGATAACCAGGAAGTGTAGGTTGGTTTGCTGAGGACGTTGAGGGGCCAAGAATCTACTTCAGTTCCATCAGCATGATGAATTATCATCAAGACAACCGCCTTACGGCAAGCCCCGCGTACAGCAACGTCTGCCCTCATGCCTCGCAATGCCTCGCAACGTCCCTCTGCCCTTTCCCGTACCACGGCATATTACACCACAACTCTGTCTCACAGCCAACCATCAAAGCTCCGAGGAGGGCCATCACGCATCCCTTTTCGCTGGTGCTGAGGGTTCGTGACGAATGAGCCCTACGATGTTTGGACACCGTATGTGCGGATCGCGCTCATCAAATCATACATTTCTTTTTCTGACCAGATGTACATCACTGCCACCCTCTACCACAGAGACGGCGTGATTGATTGCAGAGCCCCAAGAGACAGGTACAACAAACCTGTGCAGGAGTGAAAAATAGAATTAATGAATACTTCCGGGATATCATCACCCGCCGGTCGAGAGGTTTCAGACTCACGGACACCTAGAGTGGTCGTTCCAGTCTCTGAGCTGTGTGCACTTCCTAGAAATTTGATTGAAATTAAAAACCATAGAAGAGACAGCGCGTTGCGGCGATGTCCATGTTCTTTTTCCATCTGAAACAGCTGGATCACCTGTACGTGCACCTTTCAGGTTAGAATACAAAGCATGTATCCATAGGTTATATAACCTACCTCACCAAGTGTGTGGACAATTGCAAGACTCATCTTGTCGCCGAGTAATACAGACTAGAGATCATGAACGAGACAGGTCGTGGACGTTTTATCGTGAAACTATACATTGCCCGTCTTTATCAAACTCGTCCTGGCGAGATCTTTTAGATAAAGGAAGAATGTTTCGTAGTGCCCGATCTCCATGTCCCGGCCTTAGTGAGTCACCACAGCATCATCGACCTGCGTCCTGTAGATGAACAGCACAGCCAAATCCTGTTTCGCGACCGCATGCGCGGAAATAACTGCTACGTTTTAGGCTATTCCTCACTATCATGGAGACGGTGAGATACCTACCGGGGTTGAAATCGATGTCCGTTCCACGGAAGTTGAATAACCATGCGACCTCGTCAAGTAGAGTAACGCCCAAAGCAACTGCGTTCTTCTTGACCAATGTAACATGCCGTGTACGGTCGAGTTTACTGTGTATAGTTTCCCCTCACAAGGGTCGAGGCACAATAAAGACAATGGAGACGACACATTCAAACCTGAGTATTGACACCCAAAGCAAAGACATGGTTTCTGGGTCGCTGCAGGCGTTCAGAACCCCATACGATGTCAACAGATTTTTGGGAAAGAAGAACCAACTCGGACTACCCGAGAGACTTTGTGAGCACCTGAGCATCGGCTGTTGTTCACGTGAGTCCGCGTTCATGACCGACGGTAATGTGAGTAACATACTAGCTAAAATCAGATTCGGATCAATCCCGATTCTTCGACCTTGATCGAGGTCCTGGGCTAGTGTTATAAATCGAAGAAGTGTGGTGAGATCAAAAACACACCTTTGGGAGAAATTCCTGCCAAGTAAGAACGTCTCGTGAAACGTCAGTCCCGCAGTCTTCTTGGGCTATCACATCTAGTTGCCACCTAGTGAGCCTTGCTTCATCAAAGTCCAATTCCTGTAACCTCGAACTCAGAACATAATCTGTAGCGATCCATTCATCTTACTCGTCCGACTGCTGTTCGGCTTGTTGGAAGTAACGCATCAGTGAAGAGGAAGGCATCCTTGAAGGTAACGACAGCACATCCTGCGGATCAATACATGAGCTCGAATCCTCATGCCTGTCTCACATCCATCGAAAACGGCTAATAACCTACCTAGCCATGGAATCTGGAAATGAACACTCGCCGTTTGTCAGCTTCGGAGGAGTATGTATTCGCTGAAGTCTGGACGACTTGGTCAAGATCGATACCAATCGATTATCGGAGAAACGAGCCGCACGCACGCACGTCCTCGCTTGGAATCACGACCACACCATGCTTACGTCCTGCTACTGCATTAACGTCCTAAGGCGTGCCAGACGTTCCCATGAACTCCGGGAAAACATCGAGGAATAAGTGAGTGATGGTCCACAACAACCGTGGTAAAGGTTTACCTTTCCCGTACTTGGCAGACCTGAATAGTAGATTGGTAACTGCGTCCACTTTGGTATTGCCTCCACGATGTACATTCGGTCGTGACGCTCACCAATTTCCTTCTGTTAGAAGCCTTTGATTGTATCATACACGCTGTCATAGCCCTCGAGGAACGCGAGGAACGTGCGGGTACTGCAAACGCGCTGCGTATGCAGCACAGAACCAAATCGTGGCACATGAAGAGAGAATTGAAGCTCCCCGCGAGACAACACTTACATTGCGCAACATTGGAAGATATATACATATG